>PVKS010010615.1:0-50000 GCA_004027875.1 Aplodontia rufa | reverse complement strand
TCTGGATCTGGAGAAGGAGAAGAAGAAGGGTCAGGGGCAGAAGCTCACAGAAAACATTCCAAGTGTGGATCTTGCAAATATAAAGCTGAGTGTGAAGAAGATGCAGAAAATGTTGGGTGTGTACGTAATATAAATTGCAGTGGATACAGTTTCAATCTCGTGTGTGCTTCTGATGGGAGTTCCTAAAGCAATCCCTGTTTTGTTCAAGAAGCATCTCGCACAAAGCAAGAACAAATTGACATAACACATCTTGGCAATTACACAGACAGATGATACTAGTCTGTTGGGAAAGAAAGATGATGGATTACAATATCGACCAGATGTGAAAGATGCTAGTGATCGAAGAGAAGATGTTTCTATTGGAAACAACATGCCTTTCCCTGAAAACCTCAATGTTTACTGCATCCATGGGAAATGTGAATTCATCTATTCTACTCAGAAGGCTTCTTGTAGATATGAATCTGGTTACACTGGACAGCACTGTGAAAAGACAGACTTTAGTATTCTCTGTGTAGTGCCAAGTAGGCAGAAGCTCACTCAAGTTCTTACTGCAGCCATTATTGGAGCTGTGCAGATTGCCATCATAGTAGCCATTGCCATGTGTATAACAAGAAAATGCCCCAAAAATAATAGAGGACATCGACAGAAGCAAAACCTAGGTCATTTTACTTCAGATACTTCATCCAGAACGGTTTAAATTTATGACTTTTATATATGTACACTAACCATGTGATGTACACTGATTAGGTCTTTTTTTAAAGAATGGGAATATTTATTTCAAAGGCCTTATTTTTGGACATTTTAGTGTATTAGTGTTGAGCTGTATTTAGAATATTTAGCTACAACAGTTTTGGACTGTTTAGTAGTCTTTGTTTTATGTTTCTAAATGCAGAAATTGATTTAACGAATTTGTACCACATGGTAATTCCAAGACTTGTTCTTTACCCGTGGTATGTAATATTTTTGCAAAGACAGACCCTCTTCACAAAAGATTAAAAAGTCATACTCACTCTTCCACAATAACAACAGCAAATGACCAAGCATGAACTAAAGTTAAAGATGTTTATAGATTACTTTTCCTACAAAAAAATCTAGAAGACACTGTGTTTAAATAGATATTTAAATGTTTTTGAGATTTAGTACCTGATTTTTTAGACACTGCCTACTGCATGAACTGTAAAGCTGTGTGTGTTAGACATGGAATATTTATAATATGTATGGACCCGAATTTGGTAATTCCACTTTGAAAAAATAATTGTCATAATTTGAAAAAATACCTGGTAGTAATGATACAACAGATCACCAAAAAGTAGATTTAGATATTGTTAAAATAGGCTTTTAAAGAAAAGATTGGAATACAGCCTACACTATCAGTGAAATTACATTAATACACATTCAGTTTTAAACAAAATATTTGTTTTCACATAAATAAATTGTACCAGTGTTTGTAAATACAGTGCAAAAATGATCATTAATGATAATTGGTGCTCTTAAAGTGAGCTTAAAAATGACCTAAGAATTCTATCCAAGTTTGTCCTGTAGTCATAGCTATATTAATAGATTGTTGGTGTTTAAAGGTCTGTAGTGTGAGTAGAATTTATTGAGCTGTTTAATGTATAGTTTAGATACCCAAGAATGCATGTTAAATTTAAAGAATACTGATTGAAATTAAATATTAATTTTAATATTTGGTTTGGAAAAAATATAAAGACAAATACCACATGATCTTATATGTAGACTCTAATAAAATTGAATTCACAGAAACCAAGAATAAACCAGTGATTAAAAGTGGTTTGGGAGAGTGTTTGAGAAGATGCTGATCAGTGCTGGAGATTTCAGTCAGTGGTACAGCACTTGACTGGCACGCATGAAGTCCCAGGTACGATCCCCAGCACCATATACACTACGAGATGCAGGAAAAAAAGCCAGGGGAAAAAATAAAAGCATTAACTCTTTTTCTCACTTCACCCCCAGAATAAATGGTGGTCAAACAGTAAATAAAAAACTGCAATGATAAGAAAGAAGTTCAAGAGATCTCTTGTACAGCACAGTGATAATAAATTATATGAATTTGCTGTATTCTTGAAAATTGTTCAGAGTATAGATTTTCAGTCTTTTCCCTAGAAAAATCAGATTGTTTATTAATGCATATTTTAATTAACTTTTTTGACATGCCAGAATGCATTCCAAATAGCAATTTGTACTAGATAAATGTATTAAATTTTTTGTCAATACAAAAAATTGAAATTAAATAAAAACCAAAGTAGAGTGTAAGTAATAGAGATTATGCTCCGTACATAAGAAAAAGGTTATAAGAAATAATGCTAAAATGTTAATTGTAGTTTCCTAGGCATGATAAACAACTGTTTTCTCTGTATACCTCCCTGAATTTGCCTCAGTGGCCACATATGACTACTTTGAATAGGGGGATAACCCCTATTTTTTGCTTAACACCGGAGGAGGGCAGTGCCACATATAGAGGACATCCTGATTGCACAAGGCATCTGACAGAGTCCTCTGATGTCACATACATGGACTGGTGGAGGAAAATGCACACTGCCATATGATAAGTATAGGTAGCTGGTTGATCACTGAATGGTCATCTTCCAGAGTTTGGATTCTAGTCATAGTAGCAAGTCCATGTTATGCCTAAAATATTTACCTGTGCTTTCAGGTGAAGATATGTAGCTACACTGTCCCATGTCATGTTTGTTAGCTATGTATGACTATTTAAACCCAATTAAAATCAGGTATAGTTTAATGTCAGTGGCTCATTAGCTGCTTGTGGCTAATGGCTATGATACGGGACAGAACTGATTTGAAGCTAATCTAGGGGACAGACATAAAGGTTTCACAGAATTTACCAGACTGAAGAAGTGCCATTTTCCCACATAGTCTCATCAGGCTGGAACAATGAGCATGTCTAAACATGGGGAACTTGAACAAGTAAGTATCATCTCCACCATGCAGGCTCCAAATCACTATTGCAGATTTGCAGTAGACTGTATGAGGATATTAATTTTGGTTGAGGACAAACTCCATATGCATCTATATGTTATTGCCCCAACCTAAAATTAACGAGATCTTGAGTTTAATTCATAAAGCATAAAGTTCAGAACAAGCAAAGCTATAATTATCAGCTTCACTGGTCTGGTCAAACCATACTGAGAATTCAAGACTTTTTCTGTTGGAGGTGTTTTCAGAACTAGAATTGGCTATGAAGAAATTGCTTAAATACAAAGCATCAATTTGCAACTCTAGGAACTACAATTGATTATGAACATATTACAATTGGGAAATAGTAGAGGCTGGGGAATTTTTTCTTTTAAAGAGAGAGGGACAGTGAGAGAGAAAGAAAAAGAGAGAAACAACTTTATTTAATAGTTTTTCTCACGGCCTTCATTGCTCCAGCACTTAGTTGTGTACTTAAGTGCTGGGGTTTGAACCCAGTTCCTTGTGCTTGCCAGGCAAGTGCCAAAACCACTGAGCCTCTGCTCCAGCCCCTGTGGAAATATTTTTTAAGAGTTGTTCAGACACTTGGTTTAGTGGCTTTGTGCTTTCTTATAAAGAGTGAGACAATGAATAATGAAATAATAAAAAGGTGGTTCTGAAAAGAAAAAAATTGGTGGTTCCCATGTTTTTGGTGCCTAGGGAAAGAGAAAAGAGAAAGCAGGCCAGACTGTCACTGTTGAGCAAAAACTGGAAGGAATCACACAATGTTTTGATATTAGAACTATACTACTGAAGATGTAAAAGTAGTTTTGCAAACAAAATTCTTGCAGAAAAACTAATTTTGTTATTGTACATTTGAAATTTGTTATCCTCAAACTGTTTCTTTTTCTCTAAAACTATTCTCATGTTTTATAATGTGTTACATTCAAAAATGTAACTATTGCAGTTGAATCAATAGAATCATGTTCCTTTCTTAGTTTTTATTTCAAATGGGATACAGAAGTAATTGAACATGTCTGAAGGAAAAGGAGCAGAATAGATAAACTTCCAAAAACAAAAACAAACAGAAGTTAGTTACGCCTGAAGTTGATGCACATACATCTGACTGGAGGGGAAGGATGAGAACTGGATTGGAATTCAGCCCATTATAAGGAAGGTGTTTGTTACAGTAAGATGTGATACGGACTATGGGAGCTACATGGGATGAGAGGTAGTGTAGGGGAGATTTCAGAGTCAGGTCAACCTGCACTTGTATTGGGGACTTTCTTAGCATGTGGCCCTGGGTTGTTACTTAGCTCTTCTAAGTCCCAGCTTCTTTACTCTTGAAAGCAATAAAGCAACCCACTCTCATTGATAGAAGAATTGAATGAGATGATGAATGAGATGATGCATGCCTGGAGCATGGTGGACCTCCAAAAAGCTTATCTCTTAAATATCATGATTGTTCCTGGTGAGTGAACCCTCTCTCCAGAAGTTCAATCAAAGTGCTTCAGGTTGCCTTTTCACTGACTCCAAAGGCACAGGTGTCAAAGGCATCATCATCAGCTTGGTTCTTTGGAAAGATAGTGGAAACTTTAAGAGGCAGAATGTAGTGGGAGGAAGGCAGGTCACAAGGGGCATGCTGGAACCAGGAATGCCATCGTACCTTTCCTTTCAAAGCCCTGCTCTTCTCTCCTGGTAGGCTGCACTCTGCTGTATTTTTATATATCACTTGGATGAGTAAACATGATAAGGAGTATCTGAGTGGGCAAAAAGACATCTTCATCATTGGCACTGTAGTAAAGGGAAAAGCACAGTCCAGGAGCTGGGTAAATTTTGGACCCTTTCATGTGACTTTGTATTTCACACTCTTTGTCCCAGAGGAAATAACCTAAACATGAATTTGTTATTTATCTGAAATGCTCCTGGGCCTCCAGCATTATATCTGGCAACCATACTAAGGAGAAAATGACCTCCAAATTATCCTCTTCGGGTGTCCCATAGCTCAGGGAAGAGATCCATGGCCCTAATGTGAACTCAGTAGTGAACCTCAGCCACCTTCTTCCCATTTCCTTCTCTTCCACTCCAACATTCTTCACCTTTTGCTCTGAGCTGCCCTCTGCATGCCTGAAAGGTTTCTCAAATTTCCCTTCTAGCTTCTTTGCTCAGGCTGGTGCCCTGAGTCCACCCTCATCATCTCCATCTCTCGGGATTATGTTAGCTTTGTCACTGTCCTCCAAACCCAGACACTCATAAAGCCTTAGTAGTCTTTTGTTGGTGTTAGCTCACTTACACATAGGTACGTGATGAATGGGAACTCATAAAGAACTGTGAGGCTTCCAGAACCAAGAGAGCATGGATGATTTTCAAGATCTTCAAAGCTGATGGAAGAAATCATGTTGAGCAAAGTTAGCTAAATCCAGAGAGTTAAGTGTCGAATGTCTTCACTCATCTATGGAGACTGGTGCTAAACCGAGGCCTGTGTGAAAGGTGGTCAACTTCAAGTATTAGACCCACCAAAGTGGTAGTAACCCATAATCTAGGGCAGCCACAGAGATGTATGGAGGAGAATGGGGCGGGGACATATGGGAGAGGGGAGAGGGAGGGAGAATAAGTGACAACTTCTCCCCAACAGCACTGCTGTCATCATAGACTACAGCCTCAGCACCTCTGCATAGAAACCTGGGCCATTCTCTATGAGAGGTCTCAATGCTTTCCTTAATGACCACTTCTCCCCTGCAGTGGCCAGAGTGATCTTTTCATGATGCAAACAGGCCAGATTTCTTTCCTGTTATGGTTTAGATATGAGGTCTCCCCCAAAGCTCATGTGTGACATTGTTCAGGAGAGTTTAGAGGTGAAATGGTGAAGATGTGAGAGGCCTTGCTTGATCAACGTGTTAATCCCCTGATAGGGGTCGGCTGGGTGATAACTGTAGGCAGGTAGGGTGAGTCTGGAGGAGGTGGGTCTTTGGGGGTTACATTTTGTCCCTGCTTAGGAGAGTCTCTGTCTCTTGCTTCCTTGTGCCACATCCCCGGTTGCTTTCCTTCACATTGCCTTCCACTGTGACATTCTGCCTCACCTCAGACCCTGGGGAATGAAGTTGGCCATGTTTGAATTGAGTCCTCTGAAACCATGAGCCCCAAGTAGATTTTCTCCTCAAAAATCCTTCTCAGTAGGTGTTCTGGTCACATTGGCAAAAGAGCTGATAGAAACACTGTCCAAACTCTCCAATAGCTTTTCTGAGCCCAGTCCTTTAAGGCCTGCAGCATCTACAAGGCCCTGCAAGATCTGACTTCACTGCTGAAGGCTCTGCCCTTCCTTGACTTAGCTGCTGTGTACTTCTCCCGATCCTTCCAGAACACCCAGTTTACTCTCTGAGCACTTCCCTCATTCCTCCTGGGAAGATGCCTCACTGAGTAACCTCCTGGCCCTCTCCCTTATTCCATTCCAGTGCCCTCTCCTAGCTCTACTCAGAAGGGGTGATTTTGCACCCCCCCCCAGGATCTTAACCAATGCCTGGAGGCATTCTTGATTACCATATCTGGGATCAGGAGGTACTTTGAGTATATAGCTGCCAGAGGCCAGGAACGCCATCAACATCCTACATTACCTAGGTCCATCCTCGAAAATAATTTTTTTACCCCTTTTCAGTAGTGTTGAGGTTGAGAAACCCTGTCCTTCTGACTTCTCTCCTCAAATGTTTTGAAATAAGAAAAAAGAAGTCAAACTCTGTCTTTCCAGAAGACCTTTGCCCTCTTCCTCCCCATCGCACCTTATTTCTATATGCAGCTTAACACTACCTGGAATAAGAGGGCAAGTTTCTGTCTCTCATCCACCACTTGAATGTCAGGTCTCTGCAGGCAGGAGGTTTCTCTGGTTCACCACTGTTTCTTCCATGTCTAAGGCAATGACTGGCACACAGTAGGCCTTTGATAAATGTCAAGGGCTCTCTGAGATGTAGTGAGGTTACATAACTTGCCCACAGTCATACAAATTTAAAAGAAGAAAGCTGTGCATTTGTCTGTCAGCCCCTTTAAGCCACCACACATATGCATACAGTCCAGGCAAATGCACTGTACTCATTATAGAAATGCCACTTTAAGACAATTTTCTTAGCTGTCTCTCCAATTTTTTCATGGTCTTCTCATGCCTCCCATGTAGAAATTCTAGATCCATTAAAATCCAAGTTGTCTGACCCCCTTGACAAATGCTTCTATCCTGTACCTCTTTGACTTCTCTTCCTAATCCAAAAATGGCTGATACAATTCAAGTGGAAATGTGGGCCATCCAGAAGCCCCATCAACAGGAGCTGTCAGTCTATCAGCAAACTCCACTGTCAGTATAGGATTAATTGCTTGCTTAACCTCGAGTTCTCTGTAGCTTTTCCCTCCCAGACAAAATTACCAGTCTCCTTCAGCACCAATTTGGCAATAACAGAGGAAGCCTTGAAACAATTATCCTAATTTAAAGATGGCATGAATTCCTATCTTTTTTCTATGAACATAAAATTGTGAGAGTCCTTTGTTCTTGCAAAAGCCATGAGCTTAAAAAGTCATTTATTTTGCCTTCTTGACTTTTCTGTTACCTTAAAATGACTCCACATTTTATTTTTTCTAGGGCTTCGCACTTCTGTATTTTAATGGTGGACATTTTAACTTTGGGTCTTGACATTTCCACGGATTCTACTCTAAGTCAACCCTGCTCCCCAGTTGCACCCCTCCACACACATGTACACACACTGAGTGGTTAATGGTCATGCTAATCAATAGCCATTATCACCATGGAAATATTGATAGGAGAGGGCTGGTTGTCAGAGTGAGACCCCCTGGCACCCCCAGTGTTGCAAAATGGGTGCTGCCAATTCCTCTTTGGAAGAAGGTTCTAGACTTTGGGCTGTGCTCTTACTTTTCTGCCCTTATCAAAAGTTGTGTATTTTCCACTGCTAGTAAGCCTGTCCCTTAATGCAATGATTTCCTGGCAACCTTCTCAGTGTGCAGCTGAGAACTCCAGTTTCTCATTTGGGATTTCCTGTCAACCTTGGCCTCTGTTGGCTCTGGTTGGGAAAGTGCCCTGCAGACTCACCCAGTGCCAGCCCTGCTTCATCTAAATCACCTCATCCTTAGAAGACTGCTCCTTCTGCACAATCCCTCTGAGGTCTTCAACTGGAGAGAAGTCCTGAGGCCCTTTGAGGCATAGTCAAGCCCTAGTTGTGTTGGCTACAAAATTTATATTAGCAAAGCCCAGGAGAAAGTGACTAAGACTGTACTGTATATTGAACATGAAGAAGGAGGTCAAAGAAGGGAAAAAACTTTCAGCTTTTTCATTGGTTCAAATTCTGTTCTACTTTACATATGCTTTATGACCCTTGGTGAATCAGTGAACACTCCTGGGTTTCAATCCCCCATCCAATGGCAGTTTTGATATCTACCATTTTACATTTCAGGTAAAGTTTAAGCAGGAGCACATACAGTGCATAATAAATTGTTTACACATATTATTGGCTATTAGTATTTGCACTGACAATCTTGGCTATGGAATATTTATGCTTTGTGATAACCTCAGTACAGTTCATACATTTCCATACAAATACACTTCACAACTGAGTTCTAATTAGGATTCCTCTACCATCTACCTGTGAGACCTTGGGTGGTATGTTTCTCCTGCCTGAGCCTCTGAAATGCCACTCATTAAGGGCTTAAAGATGCCTTTTTAGTCTGGACGCTCATGGAACTTATCAACCTTGTGGTCTTGTTAGTTTCAGATGATTTCAGTGGTAAATGCAGTTTTAGCCTAATTCTCTGAGCTCTCTGGTCTTGCCTGTAGCTGTGGTTTGGATGTGCACTTGTCCCCAGTATCTCATGTGGAAATCTGATTCCCTGTCTAATGGTATTGAGAGGCAGTGGGATCTTTAAGAGATTATTTGGTCATAGAGGCTCCAACTTTGCCTTCTTCAGAGATTGGGTTCTATTTCTTGGGAGTGAGTTGGGCATCCTGGGACAGGTTTAGATGTGGTAAGAATGTTTTGTAAAAAAGGACATTTATCCTGGTGTTTTGCTGCTTCTGTACACACCTGCTTACCCCATATCACCTGTGTAACATGAGACTCACCAGAAACCAATCAGAGTTTGGCACCATGCTCTTGGACCTCCAGAACTGGAGATAAATAAAACTTTTTTCTTTATAAATCAGTCAGTCTTAGGTGGTTTTATTATAGCAATGGAAAATAGACTAAGACACAAGTGGTGAGTTGCCTGAGCCCAGTCCCTTCCTCTGGGTACTTGATGAAGGGTAATTACAACTGACTTTGAAAACTACAGCTCTCACATTTGTATTGAGTTTTAAAGCTTTGCAAGGTCTTATGACAGTACAATGTCTCACTTGTAATTCACTGCAGTCCTGGAAGATAAATGTGATAAATTTGTGCTGATTTTATAGAGGAAGGAAACTGAGGCCTAGAGGAAATTTGTCCAAGATTGGTTAGGGGATTAAGATGATTTCTTATCCTCGCTGGCTTCCCTACTACATGTGCATGTGGTGGTTTTCACTTGCAGATTGAAGGCTGCTCTGGCTCCTGAGTCTCCAAACAGCTAATCCCACCCTTACACTCAGCTTCCTTACAGTCTATGGGATAATGGCTCCAGGCTACACCTCTTCAAGTCCAGGTAGGCTTCCTGCTTACTTCCGTTACAGTTAGTAATGGCTTTCCACAGAGGACTTGAATGCCTTTTGACAGAGTATGAGTGGATAATAATGATGATTACGGTGAGAGTAGCAGCAGCTAATATTTATTCAAGGCTTTTGAAGGCACTGTGGTGGGTGCTTCACATAGTTGACCTTACCTCTCATTTAATGAGCTTCCTAATGAAGAAGAGGTTCTATGTAGAAGTTGGCCTGTCTGTCCCCATAGGATGTAAGAGGAAATTAAACCAAAGAGGTGGGTGAATTTGCTCAGTATCACATAGATGTTATGGTTTGGATATGAACTGTCTCCTAAACACTTCTGTGTTAATGCAGGAACATTCAGAGTTAAACTGATTGGACTGCTTGAACTGTAACCTCATCAGTGCGTTCTAGTTGATGGACTGAGGAGGCAGTAACTGGAGGCAGGCTGGGTGTGGCTGGAGGTGGGTGGTTTGTTGTGTGTCTTAGAAGCTGCCATCTCCTTCCCTACTCCCTGCCCACCCTTCCTGGGCACCATGAGTGAAGAAGTCCTCCACCATCACACCCTTCTGCCATGATGTTCTGCCTCATCTTGGGCCTGGAGTGACTAAACTTCTGGAAACTTCAGGCCACAATAAACTTCCCCTCCTCTCAGTTGTTCTTGTCGGTTATTTTGGTCACAGTGATGAAAAGATGAGTATCAGAGCAGGGATGTGGAAGGGACAGGGTTATGGTTTAACAGTGAGGTGTCCCCCAGAAATGGTTGTGTTTTGAGAGCCTTAACCTAATCAGTGTGTTAATCCACTGACAGGGTTTGACTGGGTGATGACTGTAAGCAGGTAGGTAGGATGTGGCTGGAGGAAGTAGATAACTGGCATGTGCCTTTGGGATTTGTATTTTGTCTCTGGTGAGGAGAATCTCTCTGTCTGTCTCTCTCTTTCCTGGTATGGTGTCTTGAACCACTTTTCTCCACCACACTCTTCTGGCATGATGTTCAGACACACCTCAAGCCCCAAGGAATGGAGTTGGCCATTTGTGTACTGAGACCTCTGAGACCATGAGCCCCCAAAACAAACTTTTCCTTCTTTAAAATTGTTCTTGTGAGTTCATCTGGTCACAGCTGTCGCTACCTCAGACGTCCGTCCCTGAGGCACGGGTGGGACAATCCAGTGGAGCTAATCGTGAGGATGAGTGCCCATGGCCAAAATCCGGACCCTCCTAACTGGGGTCCCTTCCCTGTTGGCCAGGGAAAGGAGTCAACCACACGCAGAGGATGGCAGCCCAGAATCTATTTATTACTAAGGCACACGGGTTTTAATAGGGAGGGGAGACAGCCAAGGAATCAATAATCCTTCTAAGGGAGTTGCTGGGGGTTATGCAGATTTCGAGTACAGAAAAAAGTTAGGAACATTCTGTGATCAATACATTCTGACCCACCCTGTTTTACCTTTGCATAACAAAAGCGAGCTCAACAAAGCACAATACAGCACTAAAGGGAACCATGCAAACAGTAATATGATCACTCCAGGGCAGCTGATGAAATGGAGTGAGGGTCAGACCCCAACAACAGCAGAGAAAAAGCTGACTGAAACAGAAATTGGTACTGAGAAGTAGGGCCATTGCTGTGACTAACCTGACCATGTGGTTTAGAAGTTTTTGGAGCTTTTTGGAATTTTTGGGAGGAATTTTTAAAAGTTTAGAGATGCAAGCTGGAACAGCTTTAGACTGTTGTCAGTGGAGCTTACTGGGCAATTCTGGGGGGAGCACAGAAGAGCAGGATGCTGATAGAACTGGGTACAGTATAGATAGGGCTCATGAGGTTTCAGAGGAAGGGGGCTCAGTGTAATTAGCCTAGAGACTGTTCATGTTCTATTCTTGCAACGAAGTTGTCTGCATTTAGCCCGTGTCCTGAGACTTTTTGTGAGGCTGAATTTATTTATTTTTTAAAGAGAGATTGACAGTGAGTGAGGGAGAGAGAGAGATAATCAAATTTTATTTAGTTTTTCTTCTGGCTTTCATTGCTATGACACTTTGTTATGTACACGGTGCTGGGGTTTGAACCCACACTCTTGCACAAGCCAGGCAAGTGCAGGAAATGCTGAAACACTGCTCCAGCCACTGTGAGGCTAAATTTAAAGGTGATGGGCTTCTTAATCTGGTGGAGAGAATTTCTAGGCAGCATAGTATTCCAGGGAAGGAATGGCTATTTTTGGCAGGTTTTAGCCAAGGTCATTGTGATAATCAGGAACAGAAAAGCAAAGCAGAATGATTTGAGGATCTTGTAGCTTGGCCAGAAAACTGTGAGTAAAATTCAGGGCTAAGGAATCCATAGTTGACTTTATAGCCATCAAAGAAATGCAAAAGACTTTATCCAGAGACAATGAGAAATGACTTGAGGGCATCTTGGGATTTGGCAAAATCACACTCATTTCAGGCTCCCAGGTGTAAAAGTCTAAATTCTTTTGAGATGAGACAGTGGGACACCCTGCTCCCACAGGGAACCTGGGAAGTTGTTTCACTATGTTCAGGCACCTGGGCACTCACAGGCTGCTGCAATCCTGGTTCCTGGAGGCTTGGCTACTTCTCCAGGTGGTGGCAGCCCTTGATGCCAAGCATGGGTGCTGGTTCTGCAGGATTGCAGGTTGCTGGAGGTAGGGTGTCATGGAGGCTTCCATTTAGATTTCAAAGGCAGGTGGCCTAGGAAAGTACAGCAGGGTTGGTGTCCCTGTGGAGTGACCCTGAGAGGAAGATGCCTAGAGACACTAGGAGGAAGCTGAAGCTGCAGAGGAGTCCCCAAGTTTAAGGAATGCTGTACTGTGAAATATCTGCCTAGGAAAGCTGTGGGCATGGAGCAGGGACAGGCCAACCAAGAGGTCATGTGGACTGCAACCAGCAAGGCTGTGTGGGCAGATCTAAACAAGCCTTTTAGGGAGAACATCCCAATTCCATATGCCCCAGAGGGCGGTCATGTAACTATGGGACTGGTGTGTCCAACAGGATTTCTGTCTTTCTTTGGTTCCAGTCCTTATTTCTATGCCCCCTCTTTCTCCCTTTTGGGTTAGAAATGTTTACTCTGTACCTTTCCATATTAGACATATGTGAGTTGCTTTTGATTTTTACAGCAGTGCACACAGAGTATTTGCCTTGAATCACAGAGGAGACTTTGGACTTGAACTTTTGGGCCATCTTAAAATGGTTAAGACTTTGGGGACTCTTGAAAATGAACTAAATGCATTTTGCATTGCACAATGGCCATGAGCTTTTGAGGGCCAGGAGTGAAAGGTTGTGGTTTAGATGTGAAGTGTCCCCCAAATGCTCATGTGTGAGGCAATGCAAGGTTGGGTTAGGAGAGCCTGGCAGTGATGGAAAGGGTTTCTTGTCCCCTATGTTCTCACAATGATCAGAACCTTAACCTCATCAGAGTACTAAGCCCTTGACAGGGATTAACTGGATGTAACTGTGCACAGGTACGGTGTGGCTGCAGGAGGTGTGTCCCTGGGGTTGTGCCTTTGGGGTGTACATTTTATCTTGTTAAGGGGAACTCTCTGTGCTTCCTGGTGTCCTGAGCCACTCTTCTTCACCATACTCTCTTTCCATGATGTTCTGCCTCACCTTTAGCCCAAGGAAATGGAGTGAGCCAATTATGTACTGAGACCTCTGAAACCATGAGCCTTCAAATAAATTATTCTTGTGAGATGTTTTGGTCACAGCAGCAAAAAAGTTGACTAAAACAGACAGAATTGGAGCTTGATGCCAGAGCTCTTACCCTTAACCATTGCATGCTGTCCTTGCAACGGTAGCCTAAGTGGACAAATCAATTCAGCAGAAGTTTCCTGCATGCCTCCTAGGAAGGAGGAGTTGGACACTGCCTCTGGGAGTTGAAAGTCATAGGTAGACAGAACAAGAAGCTGGTTTGTTACTCTACAAGCCGAGTCTCATAATGGAGGGGAACACTGATCACTGGGGGAATATAAGGGAACAGGTAACCCTTTCTAACAGGGCCAAGAGCAGTTTCTCAGAGCAACTTGATGATAGGGATTTCATTAGAAGAAGAATCCATGTTCCAAGGAAGAATAGTGCATCTAAAAGACACAACCAAAGTATGTCATATCTTTGGAAATTTATCATTTTTAAGTTTTGACATGGCTAAAACACAAGAAGTAGGGAAGAGAAAGGAAAGGAAAATTAAACAGATGAAAAGAACTTGGACCGATCTAGAAAGTTAGATTTACATGGAAGGAGGGGAGATGGAGATGGTGAGGGGAAAGTCAGATGGGTAGATGGTTTTAGTATTCATGAAGTTGGCAAAACTGAGAGAAGGAACAGGCTAAAGAGAGAGGGATAGAGGTAGAAAGACAGAATCAATTTTATTTCATTTTTCATGTGGCTTTGGCTGCTTGGACACTTGGCTGTGTACATGGTGCTGGAGTTTCAATCTGCAGACTCATGCATGCCAGGCAAGTGCCATAACCACTGAGCCACCACTCCAGCCCCCATTTGTTTTTGTTTTTGTTTTTAAGAGATAGAAGGACAGTGAGAGAGAGAGAAAGAAAGAAAGAAAGAATCCATTTTACTTAGTTTTTCAAGTGGCTTTCGTTGCTCTTACACTTCATTGTGTACATGGTGCTGGGGTTTGAAATGTGTCCCCACACAGGCCAGGAAAACACCATAACTGCTGAGCAACTGCTCTAACTCCTTGTTTTTCTTTTTAGGATAGCCAGTTGGAGAAGCCAAAATGTATCTGAGGACAAAGTTTTGTGTTCAAGGGAGAAAAATTCTCACTAGCTACAAACTGGGATGGCTGGCCAGTTCATTCACACCAAGTATCCAGTGTCCATGTTAGCACTACCCACTTCAAGCCACCTAATTTGTCTAAGGCAATGGTTCTCTTTTGTGAAAAGACCTGGGTGGATGCTCCTACCACTTAGTGGGTAGAGGCCAAGGATACTGCTAGACATCATGTAGGGCACAGGAAAGCACTGCACAACAGATAAGTATATGGACCACAGTGTCAGCAGTGCTGAGGCTGAAGAAGTTTTGTCAAAGGGGAAGGATATCTTGACATAGCAGGGCCAGAACCTCCTCTCCACAGAATCAAAACAGTCAAAAGGTAGGACTTACATAGGGAAGACAGATACCCCAGAATACCCCAGAAGAAACATGAGTGATCACATGATGCTGTTGTTCCCCTGATTCTCCAATTGATCTGCTTTTTCCTTTGCTTCTGTGTATTTTTCTAAGACCAAAATTTTTTTAATGTTTGCTGCAATTTAGATCTAAAATCTTCCCAATAGGTCCATGTATTAAAGATTTCTCCCCAGCCAATTGTGCTACTGGGACATGGTGGTGCATGTAAGAGGTGGTGGAACATTAGGACCTGAGACAGGTTTTACTTAGGTCATTGGGAATATTCTCTTAAGGGGGATTGTGGGAACCCACAATCTTTTTCTATTTTACTTCCAGGCTGCCATAGGATGAGCCAGTTTCTCAGGCACATGCACACTGTGATGTGCTGCCTCACCTCCAGTCCAAAAGCAACAGGTTTAACTGACTATGGAAAGAATCTTTTATCCTTTTAAGTTGATTTATCTCAGGTATTTATTACAGTAATGGAAAGCTGACAAATGAAATGTCACATTAAATCTTAGTTAAGTCTGAATTTTCTTATAACCAAAGAACTTTTGTTAGTTAGTACATATGGTTGCTAATGACAAAATTCCACTTCAAGATCACAAAAGTAACGGGGGAGAGAGAGAGAGAGAGAGAGAGAGAAGGAGAGAATCAATTTTATTTAGTTTTTTATGTGGCTTTTGTTGCTCTGACACTTCGTTGAGTATGTGATGCTGGGGTTCTAACCCATGTCCTTGTTCATGCCAGGCAAGCATTATAACCACTCAGCCACCACTCCAGTCCTCACTCTTTCTGAAAAAAATGTCTATTGGTTCAGGATCCAGGGAAGTTTGGATATTTGCTGCTTTTAAATATATTCAAATCCAGATAATCAAAGAATGTCACAAGTTGGATCTTCACAAGCTAATTTCTGCTGGTCTTTAGTGTTGCCAACAAATCTTAGTGTTATGGAAGCAGGCATTGGAGAGATCATGCTGATAAGCAGACTATACATGTTCCACTGTCCTCTACAGATACTGGAGTCTCGTTGGAGACAAGTACTGCTGTGTATTTTATACATACACTCTTGAAAGTGAGATCAGGGTGGAACCTTAGATGTCTGCTACTGCCAGAGCATTTTCACTTCAACCACCCAGGGTCACATATTGCCATCTGCACCAGGAGCACAATCCCAGTGATTCTCAACCAGCGACACACTCATGGAGCCATACCGTGCTCTTCCATGTAGTTGAAAAGTTCACAAGGACACTTCATATACTTTCCTTCCATGCTGCAAACACAATCCAAGCCTCTCATCTATGTGGTGGAACCTGGATGATGTCCAGTGTGTGGTTGCTGACAATTATTCACCAAGCAGAGAGAAGCAGTTAAGACAATTTGTTGGAGAAAGAAATGCTTTGAGGGTACAGCAGGGACACGATGAAGACATGGCCCTACAGACTCAGATGGATTCTAGACTTTGCTATGCACTTCTGAGTTCTTTCTTCATTTTTTTCTAGGAGAGGCTTATGCCAAATAAGGGGTAATTGGCAGATTCTTGCCCATAATGCCTATTGCGCATGAACCAAATGCTTATTCCTGGGATTTACCTTAGATGCATGAGGTGTCAATAATATGTATGGGTCTGAAATGGGACTTTCCTTCTTAGATAGTAACTTGGGGATCTCTGCACATGCTCCTGAGGATGTTTGGGCGATCTTTTGAAAAACAGGACCTTGCTGTTTACACGGTGGTGAAGTTAGCTCCTCTGAAAACTGTAAGATACAGGATGAGAAGGAGGTCCCCTTTCTTATGTCAGCTCTGCTGATCCAAGTTGGGTAGGGTCTAGGACCAGGTCCCTGTTCTTTCCTGCCTCAGTTTGGACTCAGCAGAGCTGAATTACATTATCAAAGCTACTCAGTAGCTAGATCTAGAAGTCATGGCTCTTGAATTAAAACCAGGGCTTCCTTGAGAAATTCTGGTCAGTCTGTTCATGTAGTCTTCCCTTCTATTACTGAGAAGCCATCTGCCAGAGTTCTGGGCATGGTCTGCTGGCAGAAGCTCTAAGCTCCCCTTTAGCTTTGGCCATAACCCTCTGTTGCAGTACAAGGAGACCCCCTGCTCTGAGGTCTCCTAAGGACTGTGTCTGAGATGAAGGCCAGCTCTGGCATGCAAGAGCTAGGAGGAGAAAATGTTCTCTTCCCCTTATCTCTGATCACAAGTTCTGCAGGCACAGATCAGCAGGAAGTGGCCCTTGATCTATTTAGAAAAGAACATTGCAAGACTAGTACCTGTTTGAGGTCACAGCAAGAAGATTAGATAAGTCTGGAACAATTGCTATGTTTAATTTAGTAGAATAAGCAGAACATAAGAACAATTCTCTTTTGAATAACCACTTAGGTAAGCATAAGGAGTAAAGATAAGGGAAGTTAATTCTTGCATTGTATGATTTTTCTATATAAGCAGCTTGTGAATAAACAGCAGTATGCAGTTGCAACTACTGCCTTTGCTCTGCATCCTCTGTGTCCTGGTTTCTTCATGACCCTTACCCAGGGACCCCAATGCTCTAGATGTTGACAACCCTCCACTTTCTTACATACTATTCTTCCTTTCAGCTGGCTTGAACAGAGACAATTTCCAGCTATAGAATTCATATGCTAAAGATGACAGAGGCTCCACTGGCTTAGACCCCAATAGAACAGCAACAGGGGCCCCCATCCCCATGTTTACATGCCCAAATCTATTATAAAAGCAAGAAATAGACCTCTAACATCTGGATGCTAATTGTTTTAGCAGCTGGCTTACACCAAACAGAAATTACTTGCTAGTTTTCCTCTACCACACTTATTCTGTTGAAAGTGTCTTTGTAGAATGACACATATTACTTCCTCTTCTTGGTGCTGAATAGAATTTGGACTCCACCATGATCATATTTTGAAATAGGCATCATGCTGTTCATCCCTCCCTTGAATTTCCATAGTGAATTTGCTTGCCCTGATTACAAAGACAACTGAGGACAAATGGCATCATTTCTTCAAATTCTTCAGCAAACCACAGCGAAATTTAAATGAGAAGCAGAGAAGAATGAATTGTTTTTGTAGGAATTTTAAAACTCATCACAATAGCTTTTCTCTACCATTTTCCATGGACCTTAATCCTGTTCCCAAGGCCACTTCCCAAAAGGCTTATTACTGTGCAATTCTTAGAAGACTGTATTTCCCTGCTCCCTTGGTGGTTCAAAGAAATTATCCAAATGAGTCTTTGATGATGAAAGGGAAGAAAGACTTGCTTCTATAATCCTTAGCTGAAGGGAGCCTGCTACCCAGGAGAGAGTGGCAGGAGGCCATGACTGTGTGAGTGACAGAGGCCATCATGCAACAGCAACAAAATTGCATTCGTCTTCTTGTTAAACTCCCACTTGCCTTATGCCAGCATGTGTGTGATGGCCAATGGGTGTTCGTTAACCATACCACCATTGGGTTAGTTGTTACTACTCCATTTTAAAGGCAAGAAAAAAAGACTCATGGAGATGAAGTGGTTTATCCTATTTAGTAGTGTCACTGAAGACTGGAGTTGAAGAAATTTAGCACTCAGAAGCAATCTGGTCAACTTCCTTTTCCCTGGGCTTTTGGAGAATGCAAACAAGTAGACAGAGTTTCCTAGGTTAGGAATTTCTGTTCAAAGAATACACAGGAAGGGGCTGGAGCAGTGGCTCAGCAGTTCAGTGCTTGCCTGGCATGCATGAGTACATGAGTTCAAACTCCAGCATCATGTACACACCGAAGTGTCTGAGCAAGAAATGCCACATGAAAAACTAAACAAAATTGATTCCCTTTCTCTCAGTTCCTTTCTATTAAAAAAGCACACAGGAAGAGGGAAACTTTTTTAAGAGGGAAGGAAAATTAAGGATATTTTATGGGATGGCAGAATTGTGGGTACCTGTAGGAAAGAGGTGCCATGCTGTGCCATGGGAATGTTCACACAAAAGGTACAGTGACTGCCATTAACCGAAGATCAACCCAGAGATTTGCATGGGTATTTGAACTTGAGGTTATGTGGTCTGGCTAGGTCTCAGTCATTAGGTTGCCTTCTTTGCTTTAACTCTTTCTGATACCAGATTTATCTTTATACTCTTCTAGTTAACTGTTTTGTTTTGTATTCATGGTTTTCCTGTTACTTTATTCCATTTTTTCCTCTTTAAAAATTCATCTTATATGTCGTATCTTCAGTTGTGCCCCTACCCCTGAGAAGTGGGCCATGTGTCCAACAAGGCAGTGCAAGTAGTTTATTTGGAAAGTGTCAGCATGAAGCTCTGGGAAAGTGAGGGGGAATGCGAGAGAAGACAAGGAAGTCAAGATGAGGAATATTTGTGACCAAGCCACCTCCGGGTGCCACTGGGGATCAGTCCCACAGAGAAATGCTTGGGACACAGTGCAGAACATACCACGAAATGACCTTCCAGAAGCAGAATCCATCAGCTGAGTGGGGAATGCTGAGAGACAGTGGCTAGGGCTCTGGGAGCATCTGCCTGAGTGGGACAAGGTGAAGGAGACAGCATCTGTCAGTGCAGCATTGGGGAAGGAGCTCTAGATCAGGAGAAGAAGAAAACTACTTTCTAACCTCAGTCCTGCCTTGACCTGGCTCAGGAAACTTGGGCTTCCCACCTCTGGCCTCAATTTTCCCATCTGTAAAGTAAGAAGCATGGGGAAAACATGCTCACCAAGTCTAGGGTTCTCTGAAGCAAAAGCCTATGATGGTGTACTCTAAGACACAGGCCAATGCTTTCCCTTAGCATCTTAGCCAGGGAATACTTTTGGACAGCTACCTTGTACGAATAGCTCTTCAGCACTACACTAAAAAGTTGAATGCAGTATTTTATTTTATCTTTACAGCTTCACTATGAAAACTATCACTACTTTTATTCCTACTTTGTAGAACAACAAAAAAATTGGTTGACTAATTTGTCAACACTGCATAGGTAATGAGGGATATAGCTGGGGCTTGAGCTCACACCATGCTGAGTCATAGGCACTATATTTTGCTGCCTCCCACTTTCCTGGTGATGGTCCAGAACATCTGTGCTATAGAGAATCTCACATGTGGTGAGTATGTGGAAGTAGAGAGGACCCTTGCACTGTAACTGTAATGGAGCATATGGACCATGAGAGTGATCCATACATTAAGTTGTATCCTAGAAAGGAGATCTATAACTAAAATATAGTTTTCCCAAATCATCATTGTCATAACCATCATACTAATGATCACTCTTTTTTAAAAAATAGGGTCTTACTGTGTTGGCCAGGCTGGTCTTGTACTCTTAATCTTCCTGCCTCAGGTTCCTGAGTATCTGGTATCACAGGTGTGTGCCATCATGCCTGGCTAGCACAATCACTTTTTGTTGATTTACTACTTAACTGGCACTATTCTTAGTGCTTTACACTTATCGAGTTGCTCAATCTGTATAATTCCATGAAGAAGGTATAATGATTATTCCCACTTTGCACATGAGAAAACTGAAGCACAGAGAAGTTTGGTAATTTGACTGGGCCACATGCCTAGAAAGTGATAGAGCCAAGAGACTACCTTCAGAGTCCATTCTTGTTCCCGTCCTCTAGCCCCCTTTTCCCAGAGACTCAGAATTAGTCACTTGGACATGTGTATATTTACACAGTGGTCTGCTAAACTGAAGCTTGGATTTAATCTTGTTGTGCCACTGAGAACCAACAGAGAGAGGTGACTGAGTGCTATTATGTTTGGTAAAAGCTATTAGATGTTGACATGTGGCTTGGAAGGGAGAACTCCTGGATCTCATCATTGCAAATTCTCTTTATGTGAAAGTTGGGTAGAATCCAGACATTTTTTACTAAAATTCATTCAGGGACATAGCATCTGCCAGGATCCTTGTGATTGTTTTAAAATTGTTGCATCTTAGTGTTCTCCGTAGTATCTATCTTTCATCTTCTTCCAATTACTCCTGATCCAGGGCAAATAGGGTTATTCTGCACAATAATGAAGTCTCATTGACAAATGGGCTCCTAGCTACACAGGATTTGAGAGCATTCTCCAGGTGGGGACATGCAGGCCAAGACTAGCCTTTCATGGGTACCTGTGATTACTTTTTTAAGACAGAAGGACAGTGAGAAAGAGAAAGACAGAGAGAATCAAGTTTTATTTAATTTTTCACATTTCCTTTGTTGCACTGACACTTATTTGTGTACATGGGTGCTTGTCCATGCTGGGCAAGTGCCGCAACAGTGGAACCACTGCTCCAGCCCCCTCAATCACTTCTTTACCTAGGTACCTGACACTCATTCATCAATCCATTCATTCTTTAATTCTTCCAAGAATTACATACCAATTCACTGTTGAATTCTGTATGATGTACCATGGAGAATACAACAAATGATGATTATTTCTTCAGAATCCTCAAAGATCTGTTGGTTAGCCTACTAAAGTAAGTAATTGATGCATAAATAATGGAGGAACAAATTAATCATGGAATGAACTTAGGAGAGAGTCATAATGTTTTAAGCAAACATTAAATAGGGAAAGCTGCCATGCTAAATATGGACTTTGGAAAACAAATAAGAGCACTTAAATTTCAAAATAACAAAATCAAATCCTTTTGGCACTTTTTTAAAGAGAGAGTGAAAGAGAGAGATAAAGAATCAATTTTACTTATTTTTTCATTTGGCCTTTATTTCTCCAACACTATGTACGTAGTGCTGGGATTCGAACTTGGGTCTTCATGCATGCCAGGCATGTGCTCCAACCGCTGAGCCACCAATCCAGCCCACAAAAGCATATCTTGAACTGGAACAAAGAGAATGGTAAAACACAGCAAGTTTCAAAAATAAATAATTATTTAAATTTAAAATGTCTTGAGTGTTTTGTTGTTGTTGTAGGAGAAATGTACTTTGTTTTCTTATTTAACAGGGTTAAAGTTAGGTCAAATTTTACTAGTGTCTTATTCCAATTTAATCTCTGATAATAGCCTTGAGCCATCTGAATACTTTTTTCAATCACAATATATTTACAGATCCTTAGATGGATCTGAAGGCACTTAGCAGTTATATGAGAAGAGAGACAGAGAGGCTAGTGTTCTCCTAAATGTGACAGTCACATGAGGAAGTGAGGACCTCTTCAGCAGGGACAGACCTGTCTTGTCCTCTGGAGAGAAGAGGTGGGAAGGAAAATGTCTGCTTTTCAGGAAGGTTTTCCCTCCCTGATCTCTGCTGGTGATTTGAATGGGTTGTATAAAGGTCACTAGAGGAGATATAAATGGGAGGTGTTGGGGATAAAGTAGGATGCGGGTCCCATGATCTACTAAAATGAAAACTGATGATTGAGCATTCATATTCATGTGCCTTTGTGTGTGTGTGTGTGTGTGTGTGTGTGTGTGTGTGTGTATGCACACATGAATCACCAACCTGTGTGCTAACTTCCACTGAAGTTTAAGGTTCTATGCACTAATCTTTCCAACTTGTCCACTTCCTCCCATCCTAACCACTTACTCGTTTTCTGATTCCCAGCCTCAAAGAGACTCATATCTCACTCTTATATGTATTTCTGACAGTTGGGCCACGTATAAGCTATCTCCAAAGATTGGCAAGATAGAATTCCAAGTTATAAAGGCAATTTTTATATGGTAATGATAACACTCTGGTAAACATTTATGGCCACCCAATCAGCAAACTAATCACTGTGGATCATCCATGTAAAGCCAAACCTAGAGAAAGAAGTTTTCCTGTAGGAGAATGTATGGGTTAGGAAACCCAGAGAAGAATCTCAAGAGACAGTTCTTCACTGATATTCCATTTGATCTCATCCTATGTGATTTGATTACTTGGTTGCTAACTCTGTATATTACATATTGTAGTTGCTGTGGCATAGTCAGTTTGGATTTCCTAGACCACATATGGCCAATAGAACTTCCTGCAGTGATTTGAATGTCACAAATCAATGCTGTCTAATACGGTTGTGCTAAGTACAAGTCGGTTTTGAGCACTTGAAATACGCTAGTGTGAATTTATCTTTTGACTTATTTATAATTAGATCAAACTTTAAAAAACACATATGACTAGAGGCTCTCATATTGGAGAGTGCTGTTCTAGACAGACACATGTGCAATGGTGAAGTGACTAAAGTTTTATTCTGTGAGGTCATTCAGTACGCAGACAAAGAGGCTAGTAAAACATCAACCATTTAAATATTACCAAGATACAACTTTTATCATTCATTTACTTAGCCACTATTTGATTGATAAGCATTTATTAAGTATCTACCATAGGCCTGCACTGTTGTAGATGCTGTGGATGAAATAGATCCAAATCCTTGCTCTCATGTGCTTACTAGAAAGATGTTTCTGCCAAACAAATACATAATGAAATTATTCAGGATATCAGCTTATCACAAGTGATATGTACAAGTTAGGGAAAAAGGGGTCAGGAAAAGAGAAAGATGTGGGAGCTGGAAATATAAACAGGAAGGCCAGGTAAAGCTTCATCAAGATGAAGGAAGTGAGGGTTCAGGACCTGAGATTACCTGGTGAAAGAGTATCCCAGTTAGCGGGAACTGTGAACAAAAATGTCCTGATTAGGGCAGGCACCAGCAATGGGAGAAGAGAGGAAAAAAGCAGGACATAAAAAATGACATGGTGACTCATACCAGGGTGGCTGACAATTTAGTTTTGGCATGTAAGAGTAAGACAGGAGTCCAGAATGATTCTAAGGATTTGAGTCCATGTGTATAAACTTTGCTAGGCATGGTGGCACAGGCCTATAATCCCAGTGGCTTGGGAGGCTGAGGCAAGAGGATTGCAAGTTCTATGCCAGCCTCAGCAACTCAGTGAGGCCCTGAGCAACTTAGAGAAACTTTATCTCAAAATAAAAAATAAGAAAGGGTTGAGGATGCAGCTCAGTGATAAGAATCCCTGATTCAATCCGTGGTACCTAAGTAACTAAAGTAATGAAGTCATCATTCATTGAGATGGTGAACCATATTTACAATGTCATCTCAATTTATCAAGAAGAGGCTAAATCAGATGTAACCAATACCTGGAAGTGAACTCCTATTTCTTCATGCTGGATCCATGGCAGACTTTGGGTTTGGGCTTGAATGTGGCCTCAGAATTCTGCTCCTGGAAGCCAAAATGTGTCTAACATAAAACTATCACTACATTTTATTTTTTATGTAATCCATTAGGAAGGAAGGGAAGCATGTGATCTAATTCATGAAGAATTCTCACAGAATGATTTTAATTTTATATAATTGTTTATATTAATATGATTTGACTCTCCTGAAGAGCCTTTTCCTGGGAATCAATGCAAGGAAAAGACTGACAGAAATATGCAGTTATCCTCGGTCACCTGATTGTAACATCTTTTATTACCACATGTAATCTCCTGTGACGTGGGCTGACCTGTAGTACTGTGGCATGATGCTCTGCAGATGGGAGTCATCTCCATTCATATCTGTCTCTCCATGCTCGGATCACCGCAAATAATCAAGACATGTTGGTTAACTTGGACATTTTTTAATTAACAAAGGACTTGCTTTTAAGGTGACCTCGATACATTAAATAACACTTTTAAGCATTTATTAAGTACCTACTGTTTTGTGGGTACCAAAGGTCCAGTAGTACCATCCATGAGAAAACCATATGAATAACATTTAGTCAACATTAAGTGGATATTTACTGAGAACCCACTATATTTCACAATTTGAGCTGCACACTGATACACAGAGCTGCCTAGAATTCAGTTCTGGCCATCAAGTAGCTCAGATTTCCATAGGGGGGGCTCCCTCGTGATAGCATTGTTTCATTAAGTATCACATGTTTACGTGAGATCTGGGACAGAGACTGAAATAATTGTATTGTTCCACTTGTATTCTTAGGTTTGTAGCATGCTGTTGTTCTCACATTCTAGATAATCAATTAAGGTCCAAACAGAAATAGTAACTTTCCCATTTCTGGAAATTGTTCTCAAGGGACATTCTACAATGTCTGGAGATATTTTTGGCTCACAGATGGGAAAGTCCCACTGGCATGAACTGAGGCGAGGGATTCTGCTAAACCACCCTATTTGCTCAGGGCAGCCCCGGACAATAATTACCCACCCATGTCAATGGCTCCAAAGTTGAGAATCTAGCTTCATGATTAAACTGTAGAACATCAAACTGTGGATCTATTGACTGTGAATGTGAAGGAGTGGATGAATAAAAAATGGTTCCAGAAACATGTACATTTACACTTGCCTCTTTAAACCATACAGACTCCCTGTCTGGACAGTCTGGAAGTGTTTGCTTACACAGGTGCTTTGATGAGTCAACCTTTATTTTCATCTTTATGGGCTTTGGTCTTGGTTAGCATTTGTGTGTTCTTAGACAAAGTAGCTGGTGTTTGTGAAGAGAAAAATCAGGGGTTTGATTAGAAAAAGAAAAAGGGGAAAATTTTTGGCCTTTTTGTTGGCATCTTGCTGTTGACCTCATGAATAAAGTTAATAGGAAAAAACAGGCTTTGGTGCAGGGAGTGAACCCTGCTATGTGGGTACATCACAAGCTAATGATTTGTCAATTTTCAGTCCTTTGAATCAGATCAAAGAAAAACTATCCAAGTCAGGACAGTGGTAAGGGTGAGAGAGAGGCTCAAAATACCTTGGTTTCTCATTACACATTGTGGTCCTGAAAAACAATCTTTTAACTCTCAAATGGCTTCCCAAAACACTTAAAATGAGACACCAAAATCCTTTCCATGATGTGCAAGGCCCAGCCAGCCTTTCTCCTGTCTCCTTCTGTTCACTTTCTTCATATCTCACCAACTTCCTTGCTGTTCCTTGAATGCACAGATGTGATCCCACTTCTGGGCCTTTGCATTTTGTTGATTTGTTTGCTTAAAACCCTCTGCCTTTGGGCTGGAGTGGTGGCTTGGCAGTTATGAGGCTTGCCTCTCATGCAGAAGTATGCATGTTCAAACCCCAGCACCATGTACACAACAAAGTGTCAGAGCAATGAAGACCTCATGAAAAACTAAAGTTGATTCTCTCTCTCTCTCTCTCTCTCTCTCTCTCTCTCTGTCTGTCTCTGTCTCTCACTGTCCCTCCTAAAAAAAAAACCCTCTGCTGTGACAGTTCCACATACCTTGCACCCTTGCTCTCTCTCTTCACAGCTCCAGGCAGAGACCCCTTCTTAAAACTTTACCTCCTCTGATATCTTCTTTTATTCGCTCATCCTGTTTGTCACCTGCAATGACACATTTCTTGGTTGGTATTTTTCTACACATGAGAACAGAGATTGTTCTGTTTGGTTCATGCTACCCCTCAATACCTGATACTGGCACATTGTAGATGTTTGACGTATGATTTTTAAAAGAACACATACAGCAAGAGAGTTTTAGATAATGTACACAGATAGATAAAAGATGCTGTATAGCAGTATGGAAATCCTGGAAATATAATGTGTATCAGTGTCCTGCCATTGGGCAGCTATAGAACCCTGTTTAGTCTGAAGAATCTAAAATGGCTCCTGAAGTCCCCTGTCTCCTGAAGTTTACATCTTTGTATCATCTCCTCCTATTTTGTGAGGGTTGGGCCTATTGCCTTGCTTTAATAAATTAAATGTGACAAAGTGATGGGATAGTACACTTGAGAGCAGGTCTTAAAAGATCATGGTTCCTGCATCCATAGCAATCAGGGGAATGCAAATTGAAACCATATCTCACTCCAGTCAGAATGATAAGAATAAAAATAATAATAAATGCTGGCAAAAATTTAAGGGAAAGGGCTGGAGCAGTGGCTCAGCAGTCACGGCGCTTGCCCAGCATGGGTGAGTACACGAGTTGAAACCCCAGTACCACTTACACAGTGACGTCTCAGAGGAACTGAAAGTCATATGAAAAACTCAAAATAAAATAGTTAAAAAATAATTTAAGGGGAAATTTACACTCATACATTGTTGGTCAGAGTAAAAATCTGTACAACCCCTTTGGAAAGCAGTACAGAGATTCTTCAGAAGACTAGGAATGGACCCACCATATGACCCAGCTATCCCACTTGCTATAATCAGCATACTACAGGGGTGAAACAACATCAATAATTATAGCAGCACAATTTATAACAGCCAAGTTATGGGACCAGCCCAGGTACCTGTAACAGAAGAATGGATAAAGAAAAGGTGGTACATACATAATGCAGTTTTAGTCACCCACAAAGAAGAATGATATTATGACATTTGCTAGTAAATGGGAATACCTGTTAAGTGAAAATCCAGACTCAAAAAGTCACAGAATAAATGTTTTTCTCATATGGAGAAATAAGGAATTAAAAAAGGGAGAAATTCTCATTCTGTGAAGAATGTCATCAGTATTTTGGTGGGGATTGCATTAAATCTGTACAGCATTTTTGGTAGTATTGCCATTATGAGAATATTAATTATGCCTATCAAGAGAACATGGGATATCTCTCCATCTTCTAAGGGCTTTTTCAATTTCTTTCTTCAGTTCTATAGTCATTGTGGAGCTCTTTTACTCTTTGGTTAGATTAATTTCCAAGTATTTTTTTAGGGTTATTGTGAATGGGATAATTTTCCTGATTTTTTGCTTAGCAAATTTACTGTTGGAATACATAAAAAGTATTAATTTATGGGTGTTGATCTAGTATCCTGCAAGTTTACAAAACTCATTTATATGTTCTAGAAATCTTCAGGTGGAGCTACTTAAAAAATCTTCTAGATATAGGATCATATCATCAGCACAGATGGTTTGACTTCCTTTTTTACTATCTGTAACACTTTGAATATATTTCTTCTCTCATTGCTCTGGCTAATGCTTCTTTTCTTTCCTTTTTTTAGAGACAGAGAGAGAGAGAGAGAGAGAGAGAGAGAGAATGAATGAATCAGAAAAAGAAAGAGAAATTCATTTTTAGCTATTTCATCTGGTTTTGCTTCTCTAACACTTAGCTGTGTTGTGGTGCTAGGATTCAATTATGGGTCCTCATGCATGCCAGGCAAGCGCTCCAACCACTGAGCAATCACTGCAGTCTTTTAGCTAATGTTTCAAGGACTATGTTGAATAGAAGTGGTAAAAAAAGAAAGAAAAAAAGAAGAGGTAAGAGTGAACAGCCTTGTCTTGATCCTAGATTTAGTACACATGCTTTCAGATTTTCTCCAGTTAGTATGATGTTTGCTAGGAGTTTGTCATAAATGGCCTTTAAAATGTTAAGTTGTTCCTTTGATCCCTAGCTGTTCAGTGTGTTTAACATGAATGGGCACTGCATTTTATCAAAGGTCTTTCTGCACATATTGAGATGATTGTGTGATTTTTGCCCTTAATTTTTTAAGTGATAAATCACATTTTTTGTTTTGTGTATATTGAACAAACCTTGGATCCCTGGAATGAAACCCACTTAATCATGGTGTATTATCTTTTTATGTATTTTTGAATGGGGTTTGCTAAAATATTATTAAGGATTTTTTGCATCTATGTTCATCAGGGCCTTTAGTCTGTAGTTTTCTTTCCTTGATGTGTCTTAGGTTTTGGTATCTATGGTTGCCTCATAAAAAAACTATATGGGAGTGTTCCATCACGTTCAATTTCATGGAATAACTTAAGACAGGTTTTGGGTTTTCTGTAACGGTCTGGTAGAACTGAGTTGAGGACCTAGCCGGTCCTGAGTTTTCTAAAAAAAAAAAGGGGGGGGGGAATGGGAGAGAAATTCCATGAAAATAGAAGGAAGAACAGTGGTGTAGAGGAAGGGGATTAAGGAGGAGGGAGGAGGGATGGTAAAGGGGAGAAACTGGAATGAAAATGATGAAATTATGCTATGCTACATGCATATATGAATATATCACAATGAAATGTGTATATATATATATATACATATATATACATATATGTGTGTTTGTGTGTGTGTGTATATATATATATATATATATATATATATATATATATATATATATATATATTTGCAAGGTACCAATTAAAAAAAAGTGATAAGGAAGACCAGTAGAGTATGGGAAAGGGAGCAGGAAGAGGAAGAAGGGGAGGGATGGAAGAAGGGGAGGGACATCAGTAGTATTAGGATTGAAATGGAGCAAATGATATCACATGCATGTACAAATATGTCAGAAAGAACCTCACAATTATATATAACTGTGTAGCTTTTGCTTTCTGACTCCGCTTTCTTGACAAAACCATGCCATGCAGTGGACTGCCCTAGGGCTCGGTCCAAGTGGACAGAAACAGCATGTCTCCCCTAACTGTTAGTAATGAACAAGGGGCTTCCATCAAACATCCTAGAAAGAATCTAATCCTCCCAACTCCATGTGAGTGAGCATGGAAATGGATTCTTTTCCACTCAAGTTCTGATATGAGATTGCACTCCTGGTAATCTGGGTAATGCTTTTATATCCTTGGGAGATAATGTTCAATTTTCTCCAGGTTTATGATCCAGAAAAACACTGAACAAGAAATACTGTTTTCAGTTGCTAGTATGAAAATAATTTATTAGGCAGCAATAGTTTACTTATATATCTTGTATAGGGGTTTGGTAAGAATTCAGTGAAATGACCCTTGCCACCAAGGGGTGGTGTAGGAGGAGGTTTGATATCTCCTCTGATCATAAGTATGGAAACACGGTGGAAAGGGCATTCAAGGACAGGAAAAGGCATGAACATGGCACATCATCAGAGGCACAGGAGGTTATAGAAGGGTGAGGAGGTCAGGCTGAGATCAGACCAAGGCTAGACATTTGAAGAGGCCTTGTGTATCCCCAGATGGAGCCTGGGAGATTTTCCTGTGGGTAATGAATGCAATGAAGTACTGTGAGCACCAGAATAGGTTGGAAAGGATTGTGTTGAAAAGAACTTTAAGTTTGAAGTCAATAGAACACACTGTTAAACTGCTTTATGTTGCACTTTAAATGCAGGCATAATATGTGTATTTCTATTGTAAATAACACAAGTCAGACACCATTTAATCCCCTGCTTCCCTTCCTGAGAGGTGGCATAGACTTGATTTGTTGCCAAGCACACAGCGACACAATGCTCACTTGGTTGCTGGAGCTATAACCCTGGTGTTCAGCAGCATTGTTTTAGTCAGCTTTTCCCACTGTGACTACACAGATCTGAGCAGAAAAATTTTAGGACAGACACTTTGTTTTGGGGCTTATGCCTTTGGAGGTCTTCATCCTTAGAGGGCCAGCTCCAGGCCTCAAGGCTCCTGGTGAGGCTGAACATCATGGCAGAAGGGTGACAAGGGAAGTGGGTCAAGGCTTCACATCAGGAAGCACACAGTCTCCACTTGCCAGATACAAAATTTATATGCCAGGCAGCCCCAGTGATGCACCTCCTCCAGTGACTCCTGCCTTATTTCATTTGCCAATCAATCCCTATCTGGGAACTAACTCATTGAAGGGGTTAAGGCTCTCATAACCCCAATATTTTACCTCTAAGGTTTCATTGCATTGTTTCCCATTTTAGGCTTCTGGGGAACACCTTTCATCTAAATCATACCAGGCATTTTGTTGATGGCTTGAAACAGCCTCTCCACATCACACTGGGAATGACTATAAATCCGAGCTCCCTGCCCTCACAAAGCACTTGCTGGAAAGAAGCCCATTGGTTGTGTGCATCCTTTAATACCCTTTTCTACTTATGTAAGTGTAAAAATTCATTACACATAGGTAGCTAGAAACACAGTTTAATGATGTTAAATATGAATCCTGGGGTCATATCCTTGGGACTTTGCTCGAGGCATCTAAGCTAAGATCCTCAGGTTCTCCGCTGTAGAAAGCAGATATGATAGTACCTACCTGGTGCTTTTATAATGATGCAGTGACTGAATGTGTGCAGAGGGCATGGAACTGAGCCTACCACGCAGCCAGGCTCTGTAATTGTTGGTTAATATGAACATCAATGGGGCCTTTCTGTATGTAATGTTCTATAACTTACTCCTTAAAGCCATTCTTGGAGAACTTAAGAGACAGCATTCCTTTTTTTAAAGTTACTTTTTATTTTGAGGTACTTATAAATTTACATGCACTTGGAAGAAAATATACATAGATCTCATATACCCTTCCAATAGTAGTATGCAAAGTTAACATCTTATAAAACCAAATCACCATGAACAAAATACTGATATTAATAGAGGCAGGATACAAAACAGCTACCTTTCAAAGACCCTCCTGTTGCCCTTTAAGAGCTATTTCTACTTCCCTTCTCTCCTGCCCCACTGTTTCCTTAAGCTCTGGAAACTGAAAATACACTATTTCTATAACTTTTGGATTTCTGAAGTGTTATATATATGGCATATTAGAGAAGACAACATTTGGGATTGAGTCTTATCATTCAGCATAATAACTTGGGGATTCATTAAGCTGTTGCATGTATCAACTATTTGTCATTTTTATTGCTGAGTAGTATTCCATAGTACAGATATACCAGTCTTTTCTACCTTTCCACCCACTGAAGGACATCTTGGCTGTTTCTAGCTTTGGGTCATTAGGAATTCCATGAACATGTGTGTTAAGGTTAGTTTACTGGCCCCCTTACTTCCAAATCTTGGGTGTACAAAATAAAAAACAAATCCTTGTGTGCACCACCTCACCAGTCCTTTGATCACAAACTTCTAGCTGGTCTTCCTTCTTTTTCCCCCTTTCAGAATTTTCTAATGTTTGTTTTATAGGCAATGTGCAGGTTTTTAGTTACACTTACCAGGAGGGAGAGGGAAAAGTATGTCCCTTCATGGAATAGAAGTCTGTCTTTTCATTCTTTTCAGTTGTTGAATCTCACCCTTAGAAACTCATATTTTGATAAGTATTCCAAATTTCTCTCCACTCTCCCAGTTCACTCTCCCAACATCCTAATACTCCCTAGTAATATTTCATGGGCATCTAGGGCTGGCTCTACACTCACCTGAAGTTCAGTAGGTACAGGTGGGGTCAAGGTGGGTAGAGATATCAGGACCTAGATGTGGACTCATATGTGGGCTAACTTTTTGTGCCTCTGAGTGCTGAGTATTTTTAGTGGTGGCCAGGAGCCTGATGATAGGCTAACTCGCAGATACTTGCTCTTGTGTATCAATGGGAGGACTTTGTTTAGTTGATTTGAGAGCTGCCCTGACTACTAAGATGGTTCAGAAATGAACACTTTTGACTTCTTTGACGTGTGTATGACAGAGTATAGTTGTCAGGGGGAGTTAACATGAATTCAGAGGCAAGTGGACACCAGGCACAGGTGTAAAGCTGAGGGCCTCACTTAAGTCCTGGATTCTAGGTGTTGCTTCATTGTGGAAAGAGCAGGGGAGTTGAGAGGTGGAAAGACAAGGTGTGATGGGCTCAGAACATGTTCCTTAAGAAATGACCAGACAGAGCGAGTGTATTATTTAGGGGAGTATGTGAAGTCATGATGCACTATGAGGAAGCATGGAAAGAAGAAGTCTCTATGTGACATCTTGGCCAGGGAGAGGGGGACTGGAAAGAGAATGACAATCAAACAGCTAGGGCAGTCCTTGGATAAACTGTCAGCTTTTAGGTTCTAAAAAGAAAAGGGAGAGATTTTGGATCTATTTCTTGACAAAGTGACAGGATTTCAATGGGGAAAGAACATTCTAGAAAGATAGTACAGTACTGGTTCGCTTAGTTTTCTTTGCTGTGTAATAAACCTGGGAGCTTAAAAGAACAAATCACATTATCACAGCTTCTGTGAGTCAGGAATCTGGGCACATCTAGCTGGATTGTCTGCTCAGGATGCCACCAAGCTGGTGTCCAGGTGTCATCCAGGACTCAGTATCAGGCTTGACTAAGGGAGAGTTCACTTCCATGTTCCTTGCACTAGTAGGAACAATTCATTTCCTTGTAGCTCCAGGGTTCATGAGAACTTGTTTCTTTAAAGCCAGCTGCACTCTCCCAAAACACACACACACACACACACACACACACACACACACACATACAGGGATCCGACAGTAATGCAGTTTCATATAATGTGGTATAAATATGGGCATGACATCTCATGACCTTTATTTGTTGAAAGCACACACTCAAAGTGAAAGGATGCTGTAAAGATGTAACCACCATGCTGGGGATTAAGATGGCCACCATGAACTTTGTCTGCCATGGTGACAAAGCCATGGAAGATTATTAGAATACTGAATTCAAGGGGAAAGGAAAGAGACACACTGGCTCTTGAGCTCTGGAGGTCAGGGTGGAGATGAAGGCTGAGGCTTCATTCTGGGGAAAATTGAAAGCTGGCTGAAGAGGTTGTATTCTTGTTGTGGAACTTATTGACCTTCTATTCTTACTTAACCTTCTGTTGCTTCCTGAAGCCAACATGTTTGTTAAAAATCTCATTTTTGCTTTTATTTCTCTACCCAGATATTCATTTTTCAAGAATTCTTTTCTTTAAGTGTCTTGGAAATGAAATGATAATTGAACTAAAAATGAAGCATCTAGTTTAAAATATCATGGACCACTTTCTCTAGTTTCATTATTTGGTGAATTGTGGAAGCCAAACACACAAATTTCTATATTGAAAAGTATGAACACAGTAAACCTCCGTATAATTCTCTCTAACACAAAACCTCTGTGGGTTCACTGTAGAGAACAGAATGAGCTACTCGTTAAGTGCACGGTGTCTTTATCCTCTCCTATGAGTGACATTTTAAGAAGCTGTAAGAAAATAAAAGAATTTTGAGGAATATTAGAGAAGCAAAAACATACATATATGTATCTTCTTTGGACCATGTCAGAAATAATTCTTCAATGTTATAGAAAAGATTGAAAAATAATGGCAGTGCCAGAGGAAATAGTTCCTTGTGGGTGGAAATTATAAAGCTCTAAAACTGATTGTCACAATGCTTTGTTTACTTCCATACAATTGTGGATGTGATTATTAGCATTCTCTGGTTGATAAGGTGTAAACTGATCAAGAGTACACAACGAAAATGTAATTTTTAAAAGATGACGATGACCATCACTGATGAAGTGTGAGAGTGTGTGTGTGTGTGTGTGTGTGTGTGTGTCACAAGAATTTCTTTGGGAATCTTTATAGAAACTATGGACTTTTCTCCTGGAAAATGCTTTTTACAAAAAATTACATAGCTTAAATAGAATCATAAACCCCACGAAACCATCCATTGTAGAAGCTCATTACTCTAGATTTAGAAATTTTGAATTAAAAGTTTTAAAGTAATAGTAAATCCAAATATAAAATACATAAATTATTCCACCTTTACTTAGTGAAAGCTGTACCTATGAATTTGAGCATCCATCTGGGGATATTCTGGATCATGGTGCCATGGACAGCTCTAAATAAATGCTTGGACTTCTGTATGAAATGATGATTTGAAACAATTTGGATGGTGGGGCAGCTGGGGAGAGTGCTTGCAAGACAACTCTGATCAGAATATTGATGAGTTGAAATACAGGGTTTCCAATCAGCGTGATTTAATCAACTGAATCTTTAGTGAGAAGGGATGCATATGTACTTTTTGAAAAACACTCCTGAAAACAGGGATGGGCCATAGAAATATTTGTTTGTGAAACTAAAGGTTGATCAAAGGCAACTGTTATCTGGGGGTGCAGGGAGGGTCTGTAAGCATCCAGGAGACCAACTGATGACTTGAAGTTACAACTGCTCCCAGGCACTTCTCCTGGCATCCCACAATGTTTTCTACAAGACTGCCATTAGATTATCTTGGTGCCTTTAGGCCATGTCCACAATAACAAGGGTCTAGGAAATGAGGAGCCTTCATTATATGATAGCGATCCTCAAATATAATGAAGATCTAATTAGTGCTTGAATTGGAATTTTATTTTGTAGTAATGTTTGTAACTTTTCTGCATGGAAAATTATTTTTCACACAAAATTTTTCATTTACTTACTGAAGACATGTAACAGTCTATTACAATTAATAAAAAAGGAAAACAATAATGTTGTTAACCATGTGCATGTGTGTATATACTAGACAGAACTACAGGGAGGATAAGGGAAAGTAGAAGAAGACACACAGAGAAATAAAGGCAGAGAGATATGTAAAGATCATAGAATCAGACATGCAAACATAATACTGCTGAGATCTCTGTAACACCCAGTGATGGAGAAGTAGAGTTAGGGATGGAGGAGGAAACAGGGACAGAGATCAACAGACACAAAGATTCATCATTTGTGCTATGCTGTGAATGTCCGTTTTCCCCAGAATGCTGATACCTAATTTCCAAGATAATGGTATTACAAGATAGGGCATCTAGGAGGTGGGTAGGTCACAAGATGCAGGCGATTAGTGCTCTTATAAAAAAGGTCAAAGGGAGTTTGTTTGCCCATCCCACCTTGTGAAGATGCAGACAGATGATTCCATTTATGAGGAATGGGTCCTTATCAGACTTCTGGTATCTTGAATTTTGACATCACAGCCAAGAACAGTGAGTAATATATTTATTTTATTTATAAATTATCCAGCCTATAATATGTTGTTACAGTAGTCAGACGAGGCTAAGACAGGGGATTGTTGGGGATGTGAACAGACTAACATAGGAGATAGATTGAAGCAGAGGCAGAGAATTTCCAAGCAATTGTGCACCACAGTTCTCCTATCTGCTGACCAGTTGTGGGTGATCAGTGGTGTATGTCAGCCCTTGTGATAGGCCCATGAAAGGGGTGGCAGATGCTTGAACAAAGAGGGAAGATCCTGCTGGGTGGTTTACTTCCTGCATGAAAATAAAATGATTCAGAAAGGACATCCATGAAGACCTTGATGCCACCATTAAACAGTTGTGACAGTGGTGCTAGAGAGAAGAAATCAGCATCACTCAGTTTTCCAGAAATTTGTTGAACTTCTGAGAAGTTGTGCTGAACTTTTGAAAATGTGTTGTCACATCTCTCTCAGATGCTGAAGAACATTTAAAACAAAATGTTCTTTCATCTCTTCCCAGAAACCTGATTTATTTTTTTCTAAATAACTGATCTATGAATCTTACATAAAGCAAAAAATGTCACTTAAAAAGACTTTATGCTTGTGTTTGATGAGGGATCAGCTAAGGCTAGCATTAACACTGAGAGAGAGATTCATAATTTGGACACAATATCTTTTCATGTGCAAAGAACTGCCAACTAGTTCCCCATGCTACACAGCTGTATTTTATATAGTAATCGTTAAATAATTTCAATATCTTATAACATGAATATACTTGGAGTTTAAACTTTTGCTTGAAAAAATGGTTAGTCATGTATTAGTCCATATGTCCCTGATAAACAAACACTTCGAACAGATATTCTTCTACCTGTCAAGTTGATGAAAACCATAGAGAATTTATTGGAAAGGCACCTTTTCATACATCATTATCATAGTACATTAGGACCACTTCTGTGTCAGAGGAGTGACTTACTGCTTAATCAAACCTTGACAAGGACAGTCTTCCAACAACCACTGAGAATGCACTCAATACTTTATGCCAATAAGAAAATGTGTGGGTGACAAGGAATAATTAATTAATAATTAAGAGGTTCTATGAAGAGCCTCCTATAGGTAATACATATGGGTAGAGTAAACATTTTAAGTTTTATTTACAATTATACATGCTTTTCAGATTATAGGGCATAGAGGTTTTCACTTTTTACCTAAAATTAAATACTTCAAGTAATTGACAGTATGCAACGGTTTTTTCAACATTGTTTTAATTGACACATACACATCCATGGGATTTTATGTGGTATTTCAATGCATGTGTAATGTTCAAAGAGGAATAAATATATCTGCTCAGAAAAAAAAAGAAAATGAGTGGGTGAGCAAGGATCACATGTGAATTACACTCTTTGAGCTCATGAAATCACTTTAATATGTAAATAAATTTGTGCTTTACAAGCTTATTAAATACAAATTCAGAATGTATCACCGCAAATTATCAAAAGTAAAATTCAACTTCTTCTCATAAAAGCTTTTGTAGGGGTTGGAGTTGTAGTTTGGCAGTTATGGTGCTTGCCTGGCATGCATGAGTATGGGTTTAAACCCCATCACCATGTACACAATGAAGTTTGGAACAATGATAGTCACAGGAAAAACTAAATAAAAATTTATTCTCTCTCCCTCTCTCTCACTATCCCTCTCTCTTAAAAAAAGAGCTTTTGTAATGCTGATGAGATATGTGGTTACCTTCCACTACCCTTCCTGTAGTTCTTCCAAACGTAGTGGAAGGAGGAAGGACACCTTGTCAAAAAGCTTGTTCTTCTCAAAAATCTCAATAACAAAAACACAAACAATCCAATCAATAAATGTGCCAGAGAACTAAACAGAAACTTCTCAACAGAGAACACTGAGCAAGCCAATGAATACACGAGAAAGTGTTCTAAATCACTGGCAATCAGAGAAATGAAAATCAAAACTACCTTATCATTTGACCTCACTCCAGTCAGACTGGCAAAGATGAAGAATACAAATAATAACAAATGCTGGAATGGTTGTGGGGAGACGGGAACATTGGCACACTGCTGGTGGAGTTGCAGACTTGTCCAGCCACTCTGGTAAGCAGTGTGGATACTCCTCAAAAAAATTAGGGTTGGATCCACCTTCAATCCAGCTATCCCTCTTCTGGGTGTTTTCCCAGAGGAGTTAGAATCAGCAAATTATAGTGACACAGCAAAATCCATGTTCATAGCAGCACAATTTATAGTAGTTAAATTATGGAACCAACCCAATTTCTCCTCACTGAATGAGTGGATCCAAAATCTCTGGTATACAATGGAGATCTACTCAGCAAATAGAAAAAATGGTATTGCACCTATTGCAGGTAAATGGATGGTACTGGAAGAAATCATGCTGAGCAAAGTTTGAAAAACACAGAGAGTTAAAGGCTGAATGGTATCCCTCATTTGTGGATGCTGGAACTAAACCCAGGCTTGGGAGTAAAGTAGACAAACTCATGTATTAGATCCATAGAACAAAAATGCAAAATGTTAATATTTATGAGATACAGTTGCAATATACTTCATAAGATATTTGAAGAAGCTATGCTGCATACCTGTACAAAAACATAAATGTTTAATCCCATAGTCAAGTATTTTGAAGAATAGCAAGAGATAGTAATAAGGGAGGAGAATGGGAAATGTTGGAACTGAGATAAAGCAAGGTATATCCCAAGCAATTATAAATGTCACTGTATATATAGCCATATATATAAAAAATGTTGTTCAAAGATATAAGAATTATGTCACTGTATTTGGGTTTTTTAGGAACAATAAGACTCAGAATATATATATATATATATAAAATACATATGTATATAAATAAAATATATATATAATATAAATAATAAAATGTTTATTTATATTTATATAAATATAAAAATAAATATAAATTATATATATTTAAATAAAATCTTGTTCCATTTACTTTCAAAGGGTCCAATATCATTGTTTATAATTGTTATGTAATGAGTTTTTTTAACATTGATTTATTCCCTCCTTTTCTAACATACATGTCTTTTTTTCTTCCTTTTAAAATTCCCTGGGGTTCTACTTAAGACTTTTTATGTTCATTACTCATCTCACACATACTCAATTACCCTTTTTCCCTAAATGGAAATAGATTCAAATTCTTGAGTAATATAGCCCTGTAAAAATCAGAAAACCAAAGCTTCTTCCAGACATAACTTCTAGAATAGCACTTTCCTGAGATAACTTCTATTAACCTTTATTAACAGTTTTGGCAGACCTCATCGAATGAATGGATCCAAAAACTGTGGTGTGTGTGTGTGTGTGTGTGTATACCCACATATAAAATGGAGTTCTACTCAGTTATTAGAAATAACGATATTTCAGCTTTTGAATATAAATGGATGCAGTGGAAGAAATCATGTTGAGTGAAGTTAGCCAAACCCAGAGAGTCAAGTGTCGAATGTTCTCACTCATTTGTGGAGGCTGGAGTGAAATCCAGGCCTTTGTGAAAAACAGTTAGGCAGTTAGACCCAGCAAAGGTGTAGCAAAACATAATCTAGAGCAACCATAGGTATGTAGCAGGGGTATGGGGACAAACAGGGAAGGGGAGAGGGAGGAATTACAGGGAGGGAATCTAGGGAGACAATCAACAATGAAGCATAGTATTTACCCCCTTGAGAATACAATACTTATGCGATCATTTAATTCTGTAAAATTCACAATCTAAGCATTTATTATTGTTCGTAGGGGTGAAATATAAAAGATTCAAGAGATTGGCATGTGGGCAATGTGGGGGATAATTGTGGTTCAAGAATATATGCATACCATATAGTTACTTTATATGTATTTATTATCATACAATAACTCAACTCCTTAACAAAAATAATAAAAAAAGTTCTCTCTCTGTATACGTGGATGTCAATTTGTGTTACATGCATGCACAATCTGCATGTATCATACACCTATACAACTTATGTAACAATACAGAGGCATAACATGTACACACATACATATATATGTACATATATGTATACATTTGTACATACGTACATCTATGCATTTAAAGTATATACATGTGTATGTGCATGCATACATACTTATAAAAATGTGACAAACTGTATGTGGGTATGAGAAAAACAAAACTGTGTTTTCCTAACAAAACATTGTTGGCCAAAGTTATTTCTTCTCTTTTCTAAGTTAAATTTTATTTTTAGGGACTGGTGATGTAGATCAGTATGTGCAATACACTCAGATCCCCAAAACTGCAAAAAAACAAAACCAAATTGCACATATTGATGAAGTACCAAGTGATGTTTCATTAAATGTATACGTTGTACAATGTTTAAGTCAGGTAAGCATCTATCTCATCAAATATTTATCGTTTCTTTATGGTGTAGAGTTTCAAAATCCTTTTTTGTAGTTCTTTGAAATTTATGGTACACTGCTGGTATCTATAGGCACTACTGTGCAATAGCTCTCCAGAACTTCTTGATTTTATCTAACTGTAACTTAGATAATCTTGCCCCCAACCCTCCCTTCTGTCTCTTCTCCTCAGCCTCATGTTAAGCACCATTCGACTCTAAAGTTCTATGTGATCAACTGTTTTGGGTTCCCCACACCAGTGAGATTATGCTAGGTATTTGGCTTTCCATGCCTGGCTACTTCACTTAAGATGATAACCTCCAGGTTCCATATCGTCACAAATGACAGGATTTCATTCTTTTTGGGACTGAACAACATTTCATGGTGTATATGTAACACATTTTATTTAGTCATTCGTCAGCCGATGGACACTTGGGCTGACTCCATTTCTTGACTGATGTGAAGAGTGCTGCAGCGCATAGGGGAGGACAGATATCTCTTAGACACACTGGTTTCATTTTTGGATGTACACTTGGTAGTGGAATTGCTGGATCACATCTAGTTCCATTTTTATTTTCTTAAGGAACCTCCATGCTGTTTTCAACAGAGGTTGTCCTAATTCACACTGCCATCAACAGTGTGCAAGTGCTCTCTTCTCCACATCCTCACCGGCATCTGTTATGTTTACTATTTACAGTAACATCCATTTTTATTGGGGCGAGGGTGTAATCTCTCTTTGTGGTATGATTAGCATTTCCTGATGCTAAGTGATGTTGAACATTTTTTCACTAACATATTGCCCCTTTGCATGTCTTCTTCTGAATGTCTATTTAAGTCCAGTGCTCATTTTGTAATTGGGTTTTAGGTTTTATGCTATTAAATGTTTAGACTTCCTTGTATATTCTGGATACCAACCCCTGTCAGAGGTATAGTTTAAAAATATTTTCTCCCTTTCTGTAGGCTGCCTCTTCATTCTGTTCATTATTTCCTATGCTGTGCAGAAGCTTTTTAGTCTGGTGCACTCCCATCTGTTTACTTTGTTTTTATTTCCCCTACTTCTGGGGTCTTCTCCAAAAAAATCCTTGCTCATTCCAAGGTCCCACAATATTTCTCCTATGCTTCTTCTAGTAGCTTCAGGTTTTTCTTATTTAAGCCTTTCACCCATTTTGAATAGATTTTTCACAACTATTGAGAGATAAGGGTCTAGTTTCATTTTTATGCATGAGGATATTCAACTTTCCCACAGCAAGTATTAAAAGATCATCTTTTCCCCACTGTGTATTCTTAGTATATTTTTCCAATTTTAGTTGGCTCTGTAGACGTGTTGCATTGACTTCTAGGCTCTTGGTTTTGCTCCATTGTTCAGTATGTCTTTGTTTATGTTAACACCATGTTGTTGGCTCTTCTAGCTCTGTAGTTATTATATGCTAAGATCAGGTATTGAATGCCTTCATCTTCATTCTTTTGCTACTTGTTGTTATTGTTTGGTTTCACATAAATTATAGGATTGTGTTTTCTACTTTTGAAGAATGCCATTAAATTGTAATTTGGATTTAATTAATCTGGACTTTGCTTTGAATTGCATGAACATTTTAATAATTTTAATTCTTACAATTCACAAACGTGATATTTTTCCAATTTTTCATGTCTTCTTCAGTTTTTCATCAATGTTTTATAAATCTCATTGTAGAGATCTTTCTCTTCTTTGGTTACATTTTTCCTGGGTATGTTATTTATTTATTTATTTATTTTGGTCTTATTGTAAATGTGATTGCTTTTCCTGTGATTGCTTTTCAGATTATTTGCTATCAGTATTTAATAGCTTTACTGATCACTGTATGCTGACTTTGCATCCTGCAACTTTGCTAAATTCATTTATTAATTCTAATAATTTTTTTTCTTGGTGTAGTCATTGGGATTTTCTATATAAAAGGTCATGTTATCTGCAGTGACAATTTGACTTCTTTTCAAATTTGGGCATTTCTTTTTTTGCATGACTGATATAGCTAGGACTTTCAGCAACATGTTGAAAAAAAGTGGTGAAAGTGGACATCCTTTTGTTTTTCCAGATCATAGGGAGAAAGCTTTCAACCTTCCCCTGTTCAGTATAATGTTATCCTTTGGCTTTTTTATGGTGAGAGTGTGTTGAAATTTTTTTAACTACAGGACTTGACAATTTTATTTTCACTTTTCACAATACAAATGAAAATCATAATTCTTTTGTCCTATTTCTCCATTCCAAACTATTCTCATTCTCTATTTGTCCCCCTCTCTCTGCTTTACAGGGTTAGCAAATGGAGCCAGGGCCTTGCACATGGTAGGTAAGCCTTCTATCACTGAGCTACACTCTCAGTCCCTGTTCTCATTTTGATAGAAAGTAGAAACAAGTCTTCTTTGTCATGCTATGAGTCCCTGGAGTAACAGCACCATGATTTCCTGGAGAAGCAGAGTAAGTGATTTTCATAAAACTGATATAAAGATGTCTCCTTCCCATCCTTATGTGTCTGATCAAGTTGTTTCTGTATGAGTGGACACCATCACAGGATAGGTGGGAGGTAGCATTATCGGAGCAGCTAGAAGCAAGGCACAGAGCAGACACAAGGAAACACACCTGTGGACACCTTGATTTTGGATATTCAGCCTCCAGTGCCCTGAGAGCATAGATTTCTATGGCTTCAGCCACCCCTCTTGTGGTACTTTATGGCAGACCAAGATAAGCGCCCAGCCCTACGGGCAAGGCCAGACTTACGCTTAAGCACATCAACCTGAGGTTTCAGAACCATTGGTTCACAGCATGGGTTCTACAAGGTTTAAGATGGTAGAAAATAAGTCACTTACTGACTACATGGAGTCCTGGGACAATGCAAGGCGCAGCGAGTGGAGCTCCAGGAATCCAGACAGAAGTGGGAAGAGTAACAAGAAGAGCATAAGAGCTGCAGACCAGAGGGAGGAATCACCATGAGGAATCTCCTGAGAAGCCCGTTGAGGAGCAGGAGGTATCCCATGAGGAGCGTGAGAACTCATGAGAAGAGTGTGAGGAATCGCAAGAGGAGCTCAAAGAATAACAGGAGAAGCAGAAAATCTGCCCAGCAGAGCCAAGAATAGTGAGAGGGGCATGAGAACTCGTGAGAGGGGAGTGGAGAATCGGGAAAGGAGCGTGAACTGTCCAGTGGAGCGTGAGGAATGGAGTGGGACACTTGTGGAGCGTAATGGGTCATTTGTCATCGGCAACACAGGAAAACAAAATGTGGCAGAACAACAAGTGTGAGGAAAAGAATATTTTAAAGTTAGAATTCTGTCAACTAGGAATAGTTAAACGACAGCATCAAACCTGCAAGGAATCAAAATATTTATGTTTACGGAAACAGTGTTGGAGGGTGTGCGCAGGTAGCGGGGTAAACAGCCACAACAAAAGCAAACATAACTCAAGAGCACACACTCCAACACCAGACAACAACAAAGGGAGGGACCCAGAGCAACACTGGGCCAGCACGCAGAGATGGCCCTGCACAGCAGAGCATGGTTCTGGGAAGGAAGACTTTGAAGGAGAGAAAAAATGAAAACTAATGTTTTTGAGAGAGAGAAAAATATTATTCGTGTGTGTGTGTGTGTGTGTGTGTGTGTGTGTGTGTGAATGTGTGTGTGTGTGTGTGTGTGTAGGTAGAAGAGATGTAGGAGGATTCAGAAAATATTAGCAGTTGATAATTAGAAATTAGATTAGGTTTAGATGTAGTGCTAGGGCTAAGAATATGGATAGCTGTATGGTTCATCTTAGCTTTCAGCTTAGGGCTAGGTTTAGGTTTTGGTCTAGGGCTAGGTTTAGTGTTAATTACCAGGTTAGGTGTGGGGCTAAGTTTACCCTTAGGGATAGGGTAAGTGGTCTGTCTAGGACTGGGGCTACGGTGAGCATCCAGGCTAGGTTTAGGGACAAGTTTAGGTTTAATGTGAAGGTTACAATTAGAGTTTAGTTTTAGTATTTAAGGTTAGGGTTATTTTTAGGATGAGGGTTAGCTTCAGAGGGTTAGGGTTATTTTTACGGGTAAGTTGAGAGGGGATTAGTGTTAGGATTAGGGTTAGGTTTCCAGTTAGGTGTTCGTTTTATGTTGAGTTTCAGGGTAGATATCATGGTCAAATTAAGGGTTAGATCTAGCAACAATCTTAGCACTAGGGTTTGATTTAGTGTTAGGGTTAGTGTTATTGCTTGGCCAGGAGCTATAGCTAGGATTAGTGTAGATTAGGTCTAGGGTTAAGGCTATGGCTACGTAGAAGGGTTAGAGTTAGGGTTAGGATTTGCTTAAGGGTTAGAGCTCAGGCTACTATTAGGGAAAGGCTTATGTTTAGGGTTTGGACCAGGTTTTGGTTTAATGCTAGTTTTTGGGTTAAGGCTAGGGCTAGAAACAGGGGTAGGGAGAGAGTGAGGGTTAGGGTTATGCCTAGGGCTAGGACTCAATGGTTAGGTTTAGGTTTAGGTTCAGCTCATGGATATTGATATGTTTCCACTTTGGGCAAGTTCTAGTTTCAGAGCTAGCATTATGGCCAGTGCTGGATTTCATGCTAGGGTTAGTTTTAGTGTTCGTGCAAGGGCTAGGGAGAGAGTTAGGTTTAGAGTTAGGCTCCAGTCTAAGGCTATGGATACCATTAGGTTTAGATATAGGACTGAGTATAGATTAGGACTAGGGTAAGTATTTCACTTATTTCTAGGGTTGGGGTTGGTGTGAGGGTGAGGGTTAGATTGAGGTTGAGGGTTAGGACCAAGTTTTGTGTATGGTAATGTTTAGTGTTAGGACTAGGTTTAGGGTTAGACCTAGGGTACATTTTCATACAGTGCTGGTGCTATGTCTAGGGCTAGTGCTAAGTTCAGAGTGAAGGTGAGATTTAGGGATAGTGTTAGGGGTAGAGCTATGAGTAGGCAAAGGGTTAGGTTTCAGGTTAAGTTTCTGGTAAGGTCTAAGTTCAAAATTAGGGCCATGGTTAGGTACAGATTTAGGTGTAGTGATATGGATAGGGCTCAGACTAGGGCTATGTGTACAGTTAAGGTTCGGTTTAATGTGAGGGTAAGGGTTAGGGCTTAGTTTAATGTTTCAGGTTAGGGTTACATTTAGGGTTACATTTAGGTATAGAAGGTTAGGGTTAGAGTTAAGTTTTGTGTAACATGGGTTAGGTTTTGTTGTAGGTTTAAGATTAGTTTTTAGGGTCAGTGTAAGTTTGAGAGCTAGAGTTCAGCTAAGAACCCATGTTTGAGTTATATTTCGGGCTAGGGCAAGGGTTAGGGTTAGGGTTAGTGCTAGGTTTAGGGTTCAGTTTACTTCTCCGTTTAGGTTTAGGCCTAGGTTTTGAATGAGGGTTAGTGCTGGGTTGATGGGAAGGCTTAGGTTTGTGACCTAGGGTGATTGCTAGGGTTAGTGTTAGGTGTCGGGTTAGTTTCAGGGCTAGGTCTACAGGTAAGTTTAGGGTTAGGTTTAGTTAGAGGTCGGCACCTTTGGAGTGAGATTTAGGGTCAGTGTTTCATTTAGGGTCAGGATTAGGTTTCCTCCTAGGTTGAAATTTTGTGTTAAAGTCATTGATTTCTTAGGAATAATATTGCGCTGCAGGTTAGTGATAAGGATAGTGTTTGGGAAATGTTTAGATTTAATGTTAGATTTAGCCAAAGTTTAGGGTTTGGGGTTGAGTTCAGTGAAGCTTCAGGGCTATTGTTAGGAATAGGGTTAGTGTTAGGCTTGGTTTTTTGCTATGTTTATCGTTGGCATGGAAAATAGGTTTAGGTATCGTTTTAGCTTTCAAGTAAGGTGTAGGATTAGGGGTACGGTAACTGTTAGAGCTAACTTCAAGTTAGGTTTACAATAAGGAATAGGGTTAGTGTGAGTCCCACTGTTATCTTTAGCCTATATTCAGGTTTTGAGTTAGGTTCAGAGCTAGTGTTACTGTGAGATACTTGCTAAGGATTAGTGTTAAGTTTGCTTTTATGCTTACATTTTGGGTTTATGTTGTTTTTTGGTGAAAGTTAACTTTAGGATTCAGTTCAGCTTCTGTTTAGGGATAAGGTAAGGTTCATGTTCACTGAGATGTTTAAAATTCTTTTTAGGTTTTGGGTAAAAGTTTCAGTTTGGGTTCAGGATCAGGTTAGGCATAGGTTTCTAGGTACAAATCAGGGTTAGGTTTTCATAGATGTTTAGGGATAGGTTTAGCAGTATGTGTTTGATAAGGCTTAAGGTAGTTTGAATTCTCAGAGATGAGTTTGGATTAGATGAAGGCCTAAGTTTCCGGTTACATTAAGGATTAGGTTTCAGGTGAGTGGAAGGCTTTCAGTTAATTGTTAGTTTTCTAATCTAATTTTAAATTTAGGGTTTGGTTTAGGGTTAGGTTTTCATTTAGGAGCAAGTTTGATGGTAGTTTTCCTTTAAATTTTGGGTTTAGAGAAAGTGTGAGAATGAGCGTTAGGGTTTGATTTAAGTTTAGTGACAGTTATGAGGTTCAGGGAAGGGGCAGTGTTCTGTTTTTTTGCGAAAGGAGCTGGGGTAGGCCTATGTTAAGGTTCAGCGTTAGTTTTAGGGTGAGGTTTAGGGTTAGATGTAGTGTTAGGGCTAGGATTATGGATAGCTGTATGGTTCATCTTAGCTTTCAGCTTACGGCTAGGTTTAGGTTTTTATCTAGGGCTAGGTTTAGTGATAATTACCAGGTTAGGTGTCGGGCTAAGTTCACACTTAGGGATAGGGTAAGCAGTCTGTCTAGAACTGGGGCTACGGTGAGCATCCAGGCTAGGTTTAGGGGCAAGTTTAGGTTTAAAGTGAGGGTTACTTTTAGAGTTTAGTGTTAGTATTTTAGGATAGCGTTATTATTAGGATGAGGGTTAGCTTCAGAGGGTTAGGGTTATTTTTACAGTAAGCTGAGAGAGGATTAGTGTTAGGATTTGGGTTAGGTTTCCAGTTAGGTGTTCGTTTTATGTTGAGTTTCAGGGTAGATATCATGGTCAAATTAAAGGTTAGGTCTAGTAATCATCTTCACACTAGGGTTCGATTGAGTGTTAGGGTTAGTGTTATTGCTTGGCCAGGAGCTAGAGATAGGGTTAGTGTTAGAGTTAAGGCTAGAGCTAAGGCTATGGCTAGGTAGTAGGGTCATAGTTAGGGCTAGGATTTGGTTCAGGGTTAGAGATCATGCTAGTTTTAGGGTAAGGGTTATGCTTAGGGTTTGGACCAGGTTTTGGTTGAATGCTAGTTTTTGGGTTAAGGCTAGGGCTAGCATCGGGGGTAAGGTGAGAGTGAGGGTTAGGGTTATGCCTAGGGCTAGGACTCAATGGTTAGGTTTAGGTTTAGGTTCAGCTCATGGATATTGATATGTTTCTGGTTTGGGCAAGTTCTAGTTTCAGTGCTAGCATTATGGCCAGTGCTGGATTTCATTCTAGGGTTAGGTTTAGTGTTCGTGAAAGGGCTAAGGAGAGAGTTAGGTTTAGAATTAGGCTCCGGTCTAAGGTGATGGATATCATTAGGTTTAGATATAGGACTGAGTATAGGTTAAGACTAGGGTGTTTGTTTGGCTTATTTCTAGGTCTGGGGTTGGTGTGAGAGTGAGGGTTAGATTGAGGTTGAGGGTTAGGACCAAGTTTTGTGTATGTTAATGTTTAGTGTTAGGACTAGGTTTAGGGTTAGAGCTAGGATCGGATTACATATAGTGCTAGTTCTCTGGCTAGGGCTGGGGCTAAGTTCAGAGTGAGGTGAGATTTAGGGATAGTGTTAGGGGTAGAGCTATGACTAGGCAAAGGTTAGGTTTCAGGTTAAGTTTCTGGTAAGGTCTAAGTTCAAATTTAGGGCCATGTTTAGGTGCAGATTTATGTGTAGTGATATGGTTAGGGCTCAGGCTAGGGCTATGTGTACAGTTAAGGTTAGGTTTAATGTGAGGGTAAGGGTTAGGGCTTAGTTTAGTGTTTCAGGTTAGGGTTACACTTAGGGTTAAATTTATGTATAGAAGGTTGGGGTTATGGTTAAGTCTAGGGTAACATGGGTTAGGTTTCGTTGTAGGTTTAAGATTAGTTGTCAGGGTCAGTGTAAGTTTGAGAGCTAGAGTTTAGCTAAGAACCCATGTTTGAGTTATATTTAGGGCTAGGGTGAGGGTTAGGGTTAGGGTTAGTGTTAGGGTTAGTGCTAGGTTTAGTGTTCAATTTACTTCTACATTTAGGTTAAGGCCTAGGGTTTGAATGAGGGTTAGTGCTAGGTTGATGGGAAGGCTTAGGTTTAGGGTGACTGCTAGAGTTCGTGTTAGGTGCAGGATTAGTTTCAGGGCTAGGTCTACAGATAAGTTTAGGGTTAGGTTTAGTTAGAGGTCAGCTACCATTATAGTGAGGTTTAGAATCAGTGTTTCATTTAGGGTTAGGATTAGGTTTCCTCCTAGGTTGAAATTTTGTGTTAAATCATTGTTCTTTTAGGAAAAGTATTGCGCTGTAGGTTAGTGATAAGGATAGGTTTAGGGGAAGGTTTAGATTTAATGTTATATTGAGCCAAGCTTTAGGGTTTGGATTGGAGTTCAGTTAAGCTTCAGGGCTATTGTTAGGAATAGGGTTAGTGTTAGGCTTGGTTTTTTGCTACGTTTATCATTGGCATGGAAAAAAGGTTTAGGTATCATTTTAGCTTTCAGGAAAGGTGCAGGATTAGGGGTATGGTAACTGTTATTGCTAACTTCAAGTTAGGTTTACAATAATGAATAGGGTTAGTGTGAGTCCCACTGTTATCTTTAGCCTATATTCATGTTGCGAGTTAGGTTTAGAGTTAGTGTTACTGTTAGAAACTTGGTAAGGATTAGAGTTAAGTTTGCTTTTATGCTTACATTTCAGGTTATGTTCGTTTTTGGAGGAAGTTAACATTAGGATTCAGTTCGGCTTCTGTTTAGGGAGAAGGTAAGTTTCACTGAGATGTTTAAAATTCTTTTTAGGTTTTGGGTAAAAATTTCAGTTTGGTTTCAGGATCAGCATAGGCATAGGTTTCTAGCTAGAAATCAGCGTTAGGTTTTAATTGATGTTTAGGGATAGGTTTAGGGGTAGGTATTTGATAAGGCTTATGGTTAGTTTGAGTTCTTGAAATGAGTTTGGATTAGATGGAGGTTTAAGTTTCGGGTTATATTAAAAATTAAATTTCAGGTGAGTGGAAGGCTTATTGTTTTGAGTTAGGGTTACTGTTAGGGTTCGAGTTAGGTATAGAAGGTTAGGGTTACGGTTAAGTTCAGGGAATATGGGTTAGGTTTCGATGTCGGTTTAGGTTTAATTGTCAGGGTCAATGTACGTTTGAGAGCTAGAATTCAACTAAGAACTAGTGTTTGAGTTATAGTTAGGGCTAGGGTGAGGGTTAGGGTTAGGGTTAGTGTTAGGGATAGTACTAAGTTTAGGGTTCAGTTTACTTCTCTGTTTAGGTTTAGGCCTAGTATTTGAATTAGAGTAAGTGCTATGTTGATGGAAATTCTTAGGTATAGGGTGACTGCTAGGGTTAATGTTAGGTCTAGGGTAAGTTTCAGGGCTATGTCTACAAGTAAGTTTAGGTTTAGGTTTAGTTAGAGGTCGACTACCATTAGAGTGAGGTTTAGGTTCAGTGTTTCATTTAGCATTAGGATTAGGTTTCCTCCTAGGTTGAAATTTTGTGTTAAAGTCATTATTCTTTCAGGAATAGTATTGCGCTGTAGGTTAGTGATAAGGATAGGGTTAGGGAAAGGTTTAGATTTAATGTTAGATTTAGCCAAGTTTTAGGGTTTGGGTTTGAGTTCAGTGAAGCTTCAGGGCTATTGTTAGGAATAGGGTTAGTGTTAGGCTTGGTTTTTTGCTACGTTTATCGTTGGTATGGAAACTAGGTTTAGGTATCGTTTTAGCTTTCAGGTGAGGTGTAGGTTTAGGGGTACGGTAACTGTTAGAGCTAACTTCAAGTTAGGTTTACAATAAGGAATAGGGTTAGTGTGAGTCCCACTGTTATCTTTAGCCTATATTCAGGTTGCGAGCTAGGTTCAGAGTTAGTGTTACTGTGAGAGACTTGGTAAGGATTAGTGTTAACTTTGCTTTCATGCTTATATTTCGAGTTTATGTTCGTTTTTGGTGAAAGTTAACTTTAGGATTCAGTTCAGCTTCTGTTTAGGATAAGGTAAGGTTTATGTTCACTGAGATGTTTAAAATTCTTTTTAGGTTTTGGGTACAAGTTTCAGTTTGGGTTCAGGATCAGCATAGGCATAGGTTTCTAGCTAGAAATCAGGGTTAGGTTTTAATTGATGTTTAGGGATAGGTTTAAGGGTAGTTATTTGATAAGGCTTATGGTTAGTTTGAGTTCTCAGAGATGAGTTTGGATTAGATGAAGGTTTAAGTTTCAGGTTACGTTAAGGATTAGGTTTCAGGTGAGTGGAAGGCTTTCAGTTAATTGTTAGTTTTCTGATCTAATTTTAAATTTAGGGTTTGTTTCAGGCCTAGGTTTTCATTTAGGAGGAAGTTTGATGCTAGTTTTCCTTAAAATTTGGGTTTAGAGAAAGTGTGAGAATGAGCGTTAGGGTTAGATTT
>PVKS010010614.1:0-59551 GCA_004027875.1 Aplodontia rufa | reverse complement strand
GAAAACTGACTATCCATATATAGAAGAATGAAACTCGACACTTATCTCTCACCCTGAACAAAAACCAACTCTAAAGGGATCAAAGACCTAGGAATTAGATGAGAAACTATGCAACTCCTAGTTGAAAATGTAGGGTCAACACTACAAAATATAGGCACAGGCAATGACTTTCTCAGTAGGACCCCTAAAGCTCACTAAATAAGACCAAGAGTTAATAAATTGGATGGCATCAAATTGAAAAGCTTCTGCACAGCAAATGAAATAATAAGGAATGTGAAGGGATAACCTACAGAATGGGAGAAAATCTTTGTCTTCAGACAGAGAATTAATATCTGGAATATATAAAGAGCTCAAAAAACTTTACACCAAAAAAAAAAATCAAATAACCTAACAACTGAATTAAACAGAAACTTCATGAAAGAAAAAATACAAATGGCCAATACATACATGAAAAAATGTTCAACAATATTAGCAATTAGGGAAATGAAAATCAAAACTACTCTGAGATTTCATCTTTTATCAATCAAAATGGAAGTCATCAAGAATACAAATAATAATGCTAGAGGGAATGTGGAGAAAAAGGATAGCTCTTACACTGTCAGTGGAATTGTAAATTAGTACAATAATGGAAATCAGAATGGAATTTCCTCAAAAGATTAGGTATGGAGCCACATTATGACCCAGCTATTCCACTCCTCAGTATTTATCCTAAAATATCATCAGACTACAGTATTATGTACATATCCATGTTTATAGCAGCACAATTCACAATAGCCAAACTACAGAACAAGCCTAGGTATCTATCAATGGAAGAATGGATAAAGAAAATGTGATATATATACACAATGAAGTTTTATTCAGCCACAAAAAAATGAAATTATGTCATTTGCAGGAAAATGGAATAAACTAGAGACCATTATGTTAAGTGAAGTAAGTCAAACTCAGAAGGTTATGGATTGTATGTTTTCTCTCATATGTGGAAGCTAGAGAGGAAAAAGGAAAAGAAAGGTGGGATCGGATCTCTTGGAAATCAAAGGGAAATCAGTAGAGGAAAGGGATCAAGGGGTGGGAGGTGGGAAGGGACAGGGGAAGAGCTGGGTAGTGATATTGGCCAAATTATATTGCTATATTGTGTATTTTGTGTATGTATGTATATGTAACAATAAATCCATAAATAAGTATAATATACCACTAAAATGCGGGGGGAAATATATGTAATGAATGTTGCTTTGAGGTATACATGGCTGTCACCTTGTGCTCCAAAATGGCAGTATATGGCAGAAGGAAGGAAAAATGAAGTGAACCGCACACTTCCTATTCTTTAGGAAGGTTACCTGAAGCTTCCCCAGGGCATTTCTATTTATATCCTATTAGTCAGAATCTAGGCACATGGCCACCCATTTGCAAATTGATATGAAAAGTGTAATAATTCTTTTTCTACATGGTTTTGCATCAAGCTAAGTTTTCTATGACTAACAGAAGGGGAAGACAGATTACCCTCTGCAGTAGTAATTTGGAGTAATGGTGGGATTTGAACTCAGACATGTCCTTCCCTCAGACTCTTTCTAAACCAGAGTTGTTTATGGTGCATGGTACAGAAAATGTATTAAATTGACCCCTTTTAGCATTATCCAATTAACCGAAAGAAGGAATAGGCATGCGACATGGAGAAAAGCTAAAGAAAATGTCATTTGGGCTTTAGGTTCTCATTACATGGGGAAGAGCAATCTTGACAAGTCTTCAGGTTCCCCTTGGAAAGGAGAAACAGTATTTTGAGAACCACCTGTCTACAATCCTAGACTAGAGCCGTACTACTTGATATAGTAGACACTAGCTATATGTTGCTATCGAGCACTTGAAATGTGACTGGTTAGAAATAAGATACAGTGTAAATTTAAAACACACACCGGATAGCAAAGACTTAGTAGAAACAAAAGATGAAATATATTTCAATAATTTATATATTGATTGCATGTTGGTTATATTATTTTTACATATTATGTTAAATAAATTCTTTAATTAACTCAACTTATTTTTACATTTTTTTATATGGACACCAGATTCAATGGTGTATTTGTGGATTGCATCATAATTTCTATTAGAAACTGATGTGTCCAGAAGACAAAAGTTTGTCATACAGATGCTTTGTCATTGAAATGGTTTTTCAAAATGTTCATGGTATATATGAGAAAGTTATCTCTAGGGTTTCTGTTGTGGTTTGCCCCCAAAGTTTTGTGTGTTGAAAGGTGGGTGGCAGTGTTGGGAGGTAGTGTGGAAACTTTAAGAGGTGAGGTCTAAGGGGGGTAAGTCCTTAGCTCAGGGCGATGCCTTCATAAGGGATCCAGGTGACCCCCTGAGTTCTCATGAAAGGGCTGCTATAGAAGAACAGGTCTGTCTAGGACCCTAGACTCTTTGGCGGCTTCGTGTTTAACAACATGATCTCTCTCTCTCTTGCACATGCTGCCACCACTGTTATGCTATTCCCATGAGATCCTCACCAGGGCAATGCTGGTGCTGGGCCCTTGAATGTCCCAAACTGTAAACCAAATAAACCTCTTTTATTTGGAAACTATCCAGCTTTGGGTACACAGCTATGGAAAATAGACTAGTACAATTTCCTAAGAGAGGGGCATGGCAATTCTGACTCAAATAAATTGCCCCAGGATCTTTCTGAGGTCTTTCTCTCAACTTCTGTGAAATGTGAATGTTGAGTGTCCCCCCGGGTCACTTGTATGGACTGACTCCAACTCTTGGATTGAACTGAGCCTCTCTGGATCATACTTCTGAGGCAGCTAGCCATTGTTATTACTAGACAGATGAGGTGATTTATTGATAGTATGTTTTAAAAGTGCCTCTGGTTTATTCACATCCACAATAGGAAATACTTCAGGGTTAGACTCAGTAGTAACAGCTGGTCAGCATCACTGACCTGAAGAACCTCATGTTTTTCAAAGATGACTGAAGCTGAGTAAGTTTTGGCTCTGCCAAAAATATTTAATGCATTAAAATGATTAGGTACTTTTTCATCCTTTCTTTGGCTTCAGGTGCCTTTTAGCAGTAATTAAGCTATACTTCAAGTGTGAAGCTCAGTGTCCTCCATGTAGAAGAAAGGTGGAACAGAAAAGTTCTTTTTTTGTCCATTCACATTTTATCATAAATTATCAGCAGTGAATACATCTTTCTTGTTCTTCTACGCTGGATATTTGTTTATAACGGTCCACTCACATATATGTAAATATGTGTATGTATATACAAGTATGAAAATGATTATGAACCTATATACATGAATAAATAGATACATACTAGATACAGATACTAGATATACATAGATAAATGCATATTTATATATATATACATGTATGTGATAGCACACACAAATAATATCTTATTTCTTGGAATATAACATTGTCAGTAGCTAGATAGAGAAACCAAATATGATTTTCACCAAATCTCAACTCATTCCAGATTACACATATTGTATTTGTCCACACTACCATTATGATTATCTTTTATAAATTTCACATTATTTGGTACTCTACATCACTCATTTGAACCATTTGCAAATTGCAGTGATATCAAATAATGTATAGTCTATAGCTCCTAATGTAAACCTTTGAAAAAATGACTAAAAAGACTCTTTAAAAATACTTGAAAAAGACTCTTAAAAATTAATATACTTATTTTTCTCCACTCTTAAAAATTAATATACTTATTTTTCTCCACTAAGGAGAAAAATAAGTATATTAATTGTAAATGTATCAAAATAAATGGTGGCAATGAGGAGAGGCAGTTATTGCCTATTCAGGGTGGAATAGTCTCAGTTTTTAGGTAACTTAAGATAGTTAATTTAGGTCAGGCATAGTGGAGGAATCCTGTAATCTCATTGTGGAAGGCTAAAAAGCACAAGGATCTCAAGTTCAAGGCCAGCCTGGGCAACTTAGCAAGGCTCTATCTCTAAAAATGCAAAAGCTGGGGATGTAGTTCAGTGGTAGAACACACCTTGGTTCAATCCCCAGTGCTGCAAAATAAAAACAAAAACAACCTCCTAAAAGAAGGGAGCAGCACTACTTGTTTTGGGAAACACCTTGGCCTTGAACTCCAACAACATGTTGGTTCTAATTATAACAGCCAACCATGGTACTCGAACCAATAGCGATCAAATGATGTAAGTTGGGCCAGTAGGAATTTTTCCCTAGGACTTTTCTAATTGGCATTAAGGGAAGAGAGGTTGTTATTCGAAGATACAGGGGAAAGAGGTGTGCCTCACCACATCATAACTACATAGAAGCTACTGGTTTGAGATAGTACTACTGACATGCACAGATGGAGATGATGGCATGGAGCCAGGTAGGTCATAGAAAGTACTGAAACTTCTATTATGGTCTCTTGGATTATGGCAGAGGAGCAAGTCAGCTGCCATGTTGTAAAGAAGCTCAAATAGTCTAATGAAGAAGCTCCCAAAGAATGGAACTAAAGCCTCATGCACATGCCTAGCCCACCAAGTGAATAAGCCACTTTGAAAGCAGATTCTTCAGCCCCAGTGAACCCTGTGGATGATCCCAAACTCATAAGAGTCCTGATTAAGAATCAATTGCCAAGCCGCCCCCAAATTCCCTATACATGGAAACTATAAGAAATAATAAATATTTATTTTATTTCAAGCTATTAGTTTTAGAGTAATTTGCTACCCCAAGCGATTTTGTTATAACTCAAATAAAGTAACTGGGTAATTGAAAGAAAAAAAGGAGAGAAAGAAGGCTAAGATGATAATGCATTTCTTTCCCAGAAAGTTGGCAGCCATGAATACCCAGTATTCCTACCTATCTCCTATCTGCCTGAAACACTTACCTGGATTACATTCATTCACCTTGACCATCATAGAAGCTAATGTCTCACTAACAAAATAAATAAATAAATAAATAAATAAATAAATAAATTAACTCATTCAAATTCCATTTCTTGACAAAGAATAATTTAGTAGTTCAAATGTGATTCTATATTAACATTTAAACACACTCAAAGCAACTTATTACAGACATTTAAACACATTTTTTCCTACTGGTTAATGTAAAAAACTCAGGTTCATCAAATAGCATTAGATTTTTACTTTTTTCTACTTTTATTCCAGAGGTTCTCTAGTTTTGATAGTTATTCATCATTTCTCTTTCTCAGAGTTCAGTTCAACTTCCTACTCAGATGGGAACTCAGCCAAGAATGCATGTGGCTGCTCCTCTGGTTTGAGGTGAGACGGAGTGCTGAAAGTCCATACACACCTGTCTGCTCATGGCCCCTGGGGTAGCTGTGGCCATGATCTGCACTTGACTTCCCTCATCTACCATGTAAGTGTCTTGAACAAGTACAACCCTGAAATTCTAAAAAATTAGGAAAGCCATCGGCTCTTCACTTATCCATTTTAAAAATTGGCCAAGTCTACAGAATCACCAATACTTGTTGTATGTTGTATTACTTTCCATTGCTATGACCAAAATACCTGACAAGAACAACTTAGAGGAAGAAATGTTTATTTTACTTCATGCTTTCAGAGATTCAGTCCTTGGGGGACCAACTCAATTGCTCAGGGCCCAAGATCAGGCAGGACATCATGGTAGAAGGACCTGGAGGAAAAGCACTGTTTACCTCATGGCTGCAGGAATCAGAAAGGGAAGGGGAATGGGATTGCAGGGAAGATGCACCCTTCCAGGGCATGCCCAGTGACCCACCTCTTCCCACGTTGTCCTTCCTGCCTACAGTTATCACTTGGGCAGTCCATTCAAACTAGGATGAACTGATTAGGTAACAGCTCTCACAATCCAATCATTTTACCTCCAAACATTCCTGCATTAACACAGGCACTTTTGGGGTCATTGCCTATCCAAACATAACATATGTGAAAGTCTACAGACTTTTAGTCACATTTGTGTTCTTGTAATCCGGACTTGTGTTTTGCATGATTATTTCATTGTTTAGAAAGATTCAAAAAAGGGAAATTATCAATAAGGTAAAATTAATGTCTTAAAATGGCCTTAGTAAAATGTGATTCAGGAGGAGTGATTCATATTCCTGAAAATGATGATATCTTATATTTGAAAAACAATATTTTCAGGGAATTGTACTTTAAATTACAACTAAATTACATGTTAGATAATATGTGTGAATAATCTAGTGAGGTAATGTCTCTTCCTTACTTTCTTCCTAATTCCTTGATTCTACAGTTTTTCTAAACATTCGATTTTTATAACAAAGGCATAGTTCAGTATCTATAATACTATAAATATTTCTATAGCAAACCTTATATGTAAATTTTAGCTAGTATTTTATTTGTGAAGCTGAGTAATCCTACACTAAACCAGTAAAGAAAGATTAAATCATGACCAGTAAAGTTTTACTGCTTAATATTTGATGGAGAGAGAAATTTTATTTGTATCTACTTACAGTGATCCTGATACATTGCCTGCCATATTTCTATAGATCCATGTATCAAACATCTATAAAGCTACTATTATTCCCATTTCTTAGAGTGTTTTTTTAAAGTTATTAACTTATGCATTTTGACAAAGCAAGAAAGAAGGGGAGCTGAGATTTGAATATATATCTTTAAAGTTTTCAAAACATTTTTAAAATTATGAAATTTTCCTGCAGCAAAAATTTCTACTCACATGTAAAATATAAGACAGATTAACTTTTGGCTCCTCTGGTTGAGCAGATGGTTTTGCTCCTATGTTTCTTTTCCTGTCTCTGCTCCCTGCCACTGCCCTTTAACATCCCCAGTTTGAAAACTACTGCACTATGCCATGATGCCCTCTTATTCTAGTTTTTCTAAAATCAACAGTCCTTATTTAATGGACCAAGCCATTCTCTCCTAATGAGTATTTGAGAAACTAGAGTGACACACTTTTGTAAGATAATGTTTGTCAAGATTTAGACACTATTCTACAAGGTGGATAAGATGATGGCAAAGATGATGAAAGCAGAGTCTACTCTATATAAACACCGTGCATTTGTTTAGTTTCAAAGTTAAACAATAAAGTATGCGCAGACCTTTAAGACCTTTAAGACTCTTGGTTTCTTTGCTCTCTTCTGAACAGCATCAGAGTGGTTCTTTTTTTCCTTTTTCTCTTTTTTGATTAAGAAATTGAGTTATTGTACAATCATAAATGTATGTAAAGTAACAATATGATATGCCTATATTCTTAAATCAGAATTACCCCAGGTCCCTCCCTATCCTTCCTCCCTCTCCTCTCCCCGACCTGCCCCCTCCCCACTCCTCCCTGATACATATCTATGATTGCCCTAGATTATGTGTTGCTACTCCTTTGTTGAGTTTAATACATGAGATTTACTATCTTTCACACAGGCCTGGGTTTAGCTCCAGCCTCCACAAAGGAGTGAAAACATTCAACCCTTGACTCTCTGGGTTTGGTGAACTTTGCTCAGCATGATTTCTTCCATTGCCATCCATTTACCTTCAAAGGCTGCAATTTCATTGTTTCTAACTGCTGAGTAGAACTCCATGGTATACATACATACCACAGTTTTTGGATCCAGTCATCCAGTGAGGTTGTTTCCACAATTTAGCTATTGTAAATTCAGCTGCTATGAACATGGATTTTGCCGTGTCACTGTAATGTGCTGACTCTAACTCCTCTGGGAAAATACCCAGAAGAGTGTAACTGGGTCATATGGTGGGTCCATCCCTAATTTTTTGAGGATTCTCCACACTGCTTTCCAGAGTGGCTGAACCAGTCTGCAATCCCACGAGCAGTGTGTTAGTGTTCCGTTCTCCACACAACCGCTCCAGCATCTGTTATTGTTTATATTCTTCATTTTTGCCAATCTGACTGGAGTTAGGTGAAGTCTTAGTGTAGTTTTGGTTTCCATTTCATCAGAGTGGTTCTTTGTGAGAGGTTCCTTACACAGGTGTGTTATCATGCGGTTGCTGTTGCTTTTGCCATGTAGCTCTGCTAATTAGACAGGGAGTGGTGTGACCTAAAGACCAATGGCCTACCATGACCTGGTATGAGAGGAGTGAGCTTTCTTCTGTCTTACAGTTGCAGTAAGGAACATCCAGGGAGGGTCAACATTGGGTAAATGCAGAAGTGGAGGGAAGGAAGACAGGAAACAAAAGCCATGAGTAAGCAAAGCCGTGAGGCAGAGGGAAAGTGAGTGGAATGTAGTCAGTAGCAATAATTGGAAAAATAAACAGGTAGAAAGAAGCAGAGACAGAAGAGCTGAGTCATGTGCATGGCAAGGAGCCAAGATTTCCTGTGAGGTCACCAGAGGGTAGGTTACACTAGAATACTATTACTAGGATAGTAGCTATTGCTCACTTGAAGCTGAGTGGCTAAACCAAACTCTTATTTTCCCCGAGCCTACCAATGAGAACTTTAGCTATTTTTCCTACTTTTTCATCTGATATTCTTTTTAAAAACACTGCATTTTAATTGAGCCAAGTGATTGGTTTTGTTCTAACACACTATTGAAAGAAGCTTGCACAGCACCTGAAACATGATAGGAACTCCATGTAGTGTGGCTATTAGTATTTTTAAAAAGCCCCATACAAGCAAAAGCAAAATCTGGAGACTAAGTTTAAAATCCACAAGTCACAGTTGGTTTGGATTTTCAGTTTGGTAGATTTTTCTCCCTCTTGCTTTCAAGGTTTGCTTTTCGGTTGTTTAGTTTGCTTTTTTGTTGTTGTTGCTGTTGTTTTTCCTTAAATTTTAGGAGAAAGGCTCCAAATTGAATAAGTTTAGGTGTGGAAATAAAACACATGTTCTTACAATTTGGGAGAGTTGGATGAATCTCTTGGGATATGAGATTTCACAAAATATTTTAAACTCTTTTTCTAATATTATGGGCCTGGCAAAAATAAAATGATTTTCTAAATATAGCTCTCTCTTTTTAGCATTCAAATGGTCTCAAGGGAAATGTAATATACATATTTCTGATCCATTTTATAATTTAGTATTGTTTAGCATGAATTGATTGATGCTTAAAAATTCAATAAGAATTTGAACTCAGAAGTGCTTTTGGACAGCAAAACTATCTTCTGAGAAACACACTGAATTAGACATTTTCTTAAAAGGGTTTCATCTCAGTAAGGGCTAGACTGGTGGCTCAGCAGTTACAGTGCTTGCCTGGAATGGGTGAGAATATGGGTTCAAACCCCAGCACCACATACACAACAAAGTGTTAGAGCAACGAATGCCACATGAAAAATTAAATAAAATTGATTCTCTCTTTCTCTCACCCTCTCTCTCACTGTCCCTTTCTCTTAAAAAAAGAAAAAAAAAAGTGTGGGATCTTAGTAGTTGGTCTCATACTTTACCAAACATTTTTTCTTCCTTTTTGCAGTTCTGAACAAAAAGACAATAATTTGAATTCCTAAAAACTGATAGACAACAAGGAAGTACCAACTAACCATATTCTCAGTTTAGATTATTTTTTAAAGGTAAAGAGGAGAAGAGAGGAAGAGAGAGAGGGAGGAAAGAAAAAACTACTGAGGTGTTAAAGTATTATAGGTTTGTGAAATAAATAACATGGAATCAGCAATCAAAATTTTTTATGAAATACATTAAGTCCAAGAGTGACCCAGAGAACTCAGCTGGTAATAAAACTATACATTGATCCTACTCCCTTGAAAGCCTATTCTTTTTTTTTTTTCATTAAAGAGAGAGGGACAGTGACAGAGAGAAATACAGAATCAATTATATTTAATTTTTCATATGGCTTTTGTTGCTCTGTGACATTGTTGCATACGTGTGCTGGGGTTTGAACTCGCATACTCGCGCATACCAGGCAAGTGCCATAAACATTGAGCCACTGCTCCAACCCCTGAAACCCTATTCTTATCCTTATGAGTATTATAATAATCATTAAACTTTACTAAAATTATTTCATGATTGTCTCATTTCATTTGTACTGTAAACTGTATGAGGGTAGGGTCTATGTCTATCTTGTTCCCATTATCCTCATAATCAGCATAATACCTACCTGAGGTATTATTCTCTTTTAATAGCTCAAGAAAACCTCTCAACACAGTCATGTCTAGGGGTTAAAAGCATACTCTGAAATCTAATTCAGTATCTTCTATTTTTTGGTTTCAAGGAATTAAGCCCAGAGATGCTTAACCACTGACCCATATCCCTAGACCATTTTTTTATTTTTTAAAAAAAATTTTTTATTTTGAGACAGGGTCTTGCTAAGTTGCAATCCTCCTGCCTCAGCTTCCCAAGATGCCGGGATTACAGGCATGTGCCTCTACGCCCCAGCTGTGTCATTTTTGACATCCACACTATGTAGATGATAATAATCACACCTTCCTCACTGAGCTGTGGTAAGCTTTATATGAAATATATGTACAGCTGTTGGTATGGGGCTTGATATACTGTCAGTGTTCAAAATTATTTGCTATGTAAATAATTGTAGTTAACCTATAACAACCTCAGCATTTTAAAAAAAGTTTTATAAAAGACAAATAAAAGTTTTATTAACACATGCATTGTGATTTAGTCATGCATATATCCCAGCACAGGTGATATATCTTGAAAATCTTTTTCTATCCCATTTGGCATACTGACTAGTCTCACCATTAATGAGTCATTTGATTATACTTGTTTCAGGACAAATTCAGTTGGCTATGGAGCTGGAGGAGTTGTAATTCTATTTCTTCTAGCCTAGTAAGTATGTCAATTGTCTTTAAAAATGACCATGATTGGGGTTGGGGATTTAGCTTAGTGGCAGAGCACTTGCCTAGCATGCGCAAGGCCCTGGGTTCAGTCCTCAGCCCTTGAAAAAAAAAAAAAAGACCATGATTTAATGCTACACAGTTAAGAATTTCCAGAGTAAGAATTTTCTTTTTCTAATGCTGGCATGGCTCTGATCCTGAACAAAGTATAATTTGGTCCCTCTAGGGATATGGACGCTGCCCAAGTGTCCCTTGGACAGATGACACAGAGATTGAAAGGTCATAAATAAATGACTTGTACATCCATGAATGACAGTAGCCTTTAACCAAACCCATTCACACAGGTCAGGGGCAATGGTAAGAGCTAACATTCATTCAACACCTACCAAGTATAAGGTGTTTTATCAAACTTATCTTTAACTGTTAGAAAAAAACTATGAAAGCAACTCTATATTTCTCATTTCATGGATAAGGAAATTGAGATTTGAATAGGTTAGGTCATTTGCTCAAACATATTTAAAATTACTAGGTGGTATATATTATCTCTATCTATCTGTCTATCTATCTATCCTCAGTCCTGAGGATCAAGCCCATATGCTAGGCAAGCTGTTTGCCACTAAGGTACACCCTACCCAATTTCCACAACTTTTATGTAAATTTAAAACTGTTCTAAAATATAAAGCTTATTTTAAAAATCAAATAAAAATATGGTAAATGGAAACTCTCTAAAGAAAAATTTGGTTAAAAAATTAATTTTTAAAGCATGGAATCTGAAAAAAATTCACTGGACTTGATAATAAACCAGTTCTCAGTGTTAAGGCAAAGAAACTATGCCTTGCTTCCTTCCATCTGTTGCATATAGAACTTATAATGATATACTGTGATGCGGACAGGATCCTTGGTTTTGCTGCTAGGTTGTGCAGTTTGGAAGAATAAGGTATTGACTTTTTGTTCACTGTTCTGGCTTTGCCATTCAACCCAATGTCTAGAATAAAATAGTGCACAATAAATATGGTTTGAATGGATAACTAAATGTCCCCTTCTCCCTGGAGATATCTGGGAATTGCAACAAGTACATATCATTAATTTATCAGATTAATAATGAATAATAATGATCAGGCAACATTTTCTTTAAGGTCTTGTCAGCATATGGTACACGGGCTCACTGGTCCAGGGGCAGGACTGATCGTATGAGGGGAGAGCAATTTCAGGGTTCCTGAGAGCTAAATCCTTCATCTCACCACCGTGGTCCTCACACATGAGCATTTGAAAATTCTCTCCATTCTGTAGCCAAACTGTGTAACTTGCACCACTTAAAAATTTTCTCCTTTAAGTGAATAAATGCTCATTTAAAGTAGATATAAGGAAAAAGTCCCTTATTACATGGTTAGGCTTAGAACTCAAATAAAGGAGGTTGTGGCAGCTAAAAGGACAATTTGCTGGCACGAAGACCAGGACAGCCAAGGAGTACACTGCTGGAAGGCTGAAGGTGATCTTGCACCTGATGCCATGGTAACTGAGTTCATCACTCAGGAGTTTCACAGAATGGCTGAGCCACTTGTGCTAATCCCAAAGCCAGGACATGTTCCACTCCATTATGTGACAGACAGTGGTAACTGTTATCATGGTTCTGCCTATAGGCACCCAGTTTGTTGAAGCAAAGAGCATCTCTGTCTTGTTCACTAGTATACCTTGCACATCCAAAAGAGCACCTACACCGAATGATGTTTAGGAGATATCTGTAGCTTGAATAAGTCACATGGTTTGGATGTGAGGTGTTCCCCAAGCTCATGTGTGAGACCTTGAAAGAAAGCGAGTGGGTTATGAGAGTTTTAACCTAATCTATGCATTAATCCCCTGATAGGGATTAACTGGATGAAAACTGCAGACAGGTGGGGTGTAGCTAGAGGAGATGAGCCCCTGGGGGCATGTCTTTGGGTATATTCTTTGTCTTTGTTGAGTGGAGCTCTCCCTGCTTTCTGATGCCATATCCTGACCTGTTTTTTACCACCATACACTTCCACCATGATGTTCTGACTCACCTTGATCCCTGAGGAATGGTTCGAGTTATCTACAGACTGAGACCTCTGAAACTGTGATGCCCAAATAAACTTGTCCTCCTCTAATTGTTCTTGCCAAGTTTTTTGATCACAGTGGCAAAAAAAAAAAAAAAAAACTGACTAAAACAATAAGTAAGCCATATTTTGGTTCAAAATATTTAAGGCTGAGTAATGTATAAAGAAGTTTATTTAACTCACAGAGAAGGGGCTAACAGCCCAAGATCAGACTGCCCCATCTGTTTGGCCTCTGGTAAGGGTCCTTGTGACTGTGTCATAACATAGCAGAGAAGTGAAAAGAGAAATGGACACATGCAGCCTCGGGATGGCAACTTACAACAATCCACTTTTGTGAGGATACACTAACTCCATGATACCAGCATTAATCCCCTCACAAGGAAGTACCCCATGACCTAATTATATTCCAAGTTCCACCACCTTGACACCACCCCACTAGGGGCCAGGCTTTCAGCTCATGAATTTAGGAGACTCTCAGGCTATATCCAAATCATAACCAATACTACAGGCTGTATTTCCATTGAACAATATCTCTTTGTGTTCAACAATTATTTATTGAATACCAGGCACTAAGCAAGACTGGACCTGAATAGGGTCAGCGAGTCAAAACACTGAAGGGATAAGAAACATCAATGGAAAACATGGTCAAGCAGATCTGAGAAGAGCAGAAGAACGTAACCTCTTACACATTAAGCTACAGAAGAGCAGGGATTCTGTTGTCTTCCCCCTTACTGCTATCTCCTGAGTACCTGAAATAATGACTAATACAGAGTAGATGTTGAGCTAATATTCAATGAATGATGAAAGAATTAACAAGTCATGAATTTATCTTGTACTGAAGACACTTATACTAGTAAATTGAAGATTACATGATAGCAAGCAATCCCACAGAGACGAACAGCCTGGCAGCAAGAATCCAGATCCAGTCCTGGGGTAATTTGAGAAGGCTGGGAATTGCAGGACGTGCTTTCCCCAGTTTGCCACAGGCTGTAGTAAGGGAGGAAGGAAGATGAAACAAATATCTCTATTTCCTAGCCATATAGTTCTGCTCAAGAGACAAAAGGTGTTGCACCAGGTGGGCACGGTGGTGCACACCTTTAATCCCTGCTACTGAGGAGGGAGGCTGAGGCAGGAGGATCACAAGTTCCAGGGCAGCCAGCCTGGGCAACATGGCAAGACCATGTCTCAAAATAAAACATAAGAAATTTAAAAATACAAAGATCTGGGAATGTAGCTGAGTTGTAAAGTGCCCTGGGGTTCAAGCCCCAGTAGCCACTGCCCCGCCCACAGATACTGAGCCAACTTGGACTTTTTATCCTAAGTTGCTGCTAGTGTGTGTCTCATTAGTTTCTCTTCATTACTGCCCTTTAATATATCTATTTCCATTTTATTATATATCATTGAATGTTAAGTCTAAATTTCTGTAAATAATTTTAACATTTTAATATTCATCCTTCTTTTTGTCATTGGTGTAGGTAATGTCTTTTATGAGCAACTGTTAGAGTAAGGGAAAGAAGGAGAACAGAAGAAATAGCAGCGTAGGCCCTTAGGAACGACAAAAGCAGAGGTAGAAAGCTGATGAGTTACTCACTAGGGTGATCCAATTTCTGAAAACTGTTCTACTTAGAGGAAAAATTTCCTATCAGAGAGCAAACTAGAAATTAGAAGTGGGCTTGTCATAGTCTTACATTTTTCTACTTTAAAATGTGTGAGCAAGAAAGTTGAGGACCAAGCTCAATTGCTAACTGTGCTTTCTGCTTCATTCTGTTATGAAATAATTTCTGGTGCTGGGGATGCAACTCAGCGAGAAACTGCTTGACTGGCATGGCTAAGGTCTGAGTTTGATCCCCAAAACAGCAAAAAATTAAATAAATAAAAAGTAAAATTAAAAAGTTCTTTTAATAAATTGATATTTCTCAGAATATTAGAACACTTTCTTGTGTATCATTGGCTTTCTTGATTTTCTCTGTTGAGAAGTTTCTATTTAGCTCTCTGGGCCATTTATTGATTGGATTGTTTGTGTTTTTGGTATTAAGTTTTTTGAGTTCTTTGTAAATTTTGAATATTAGTCCCCTGTCGGAGGAATCACAGGCCATGATTATCTCCCATTCTGTTGGTTGTCTCTTGACAATTTTTACCAATTCCTTGGCTGAGCAAGAGCTTTTTAGTTTAATGGTATCCCACTCATTGATTTTTTACTTTAATTCTTTCACTTTTGGAGTCTTGTTGAGAAAATCTTTACCTACTCCCAAATGCTGGAGTGTTGGTCCTAACTTTTCTTCTAGCAGTTGTGTGGTAGCTGGTTTAATTCCTATTTCCTTGATCCATTTTGATTTGATTCTCATGCAAGGTGAGAGATAAGGATCTAATTTCAGCTTCCTGCAAATGCCTGTACAATTTATCCAGCACTGTTTGTTGACTAGGCTGTCATTCCTCCATGTAATATTTTGACCCCCTTTGTCAAAGATCAGATGTTTAAAGATTTGTGGGATAGTCTCAGAGTTTTCTATTCTATTCCTTTGGTCTTCATTCCTATTTTGATCTCAGTACCATGCTTTTTTTGTTACTACAGCTCTATAGTATAGTTTTACATCTGGTATTGTGAATCCACCTGTTTCATCTTTTTTGCTTAGTAATGTTTTAGCTATTCTGGGTTTCTTGTTGTTCAAAATGAATTTAAGATTTCATCTCACTTCAGTCAGATTGGCCAGGATGAAGAATAAGACAATAACAGATGTTGGAGGGGTTGTGGAAAGATAGGAACACTAGCATACTGTTCATGGAACTGCAGACTGGTACAGCTGCTCAGGAAAGCAGTGTGGAGACTCCTCAAAAAATTATAGATGGATCCACCATATGATCCAGCTATAACTCTTCTGGGTATCACTCTTCAGAGGAGCTAGACTGAGCACATTACAGTGACACAGCAAAATCAATGTTCATAGCAGCTCAATTTATAATAGCTGAATTATGGAACCCACCCAGACGCCCCTCACTGGCTAATTGGATCCAAAAACTGTTGTATATATACACCATGGAGTTGTACTCAGCAATTAGAAACAATGATATTGCAGCCTTTTAAGGTAAATGGATGGCAGTAGAAGAAATCATGCTGAGCAAAGTTAGCCAATCCCAGAGAGCCAAAGGTCGAATCTTTTCCCTCATTTGTGGAGGTTAGACCAAAACCCAGGCTTGGGTGAAAGGTTGTCTAACTCATGCATTAGACCCAGTAAAAGCATAGCAACACATAATCTATGGCAGCCATAGATATGTGGATGGGGATGTGGGGGAGGAAAAAGGGGGGTTTGTGAGGGAGAAGTGATAGGGAGAGAGGATAGGAGGGATCTAGGGAAACAACCAACAAAGTAACATACTCCTTACCCCCCTGAGAATCCAAATAATACTTATGCAATCATTTAATTTTGTAAAATTCAAAATATAAGCACTTATATCACTTGTAGGGGGTGAAATATAGAAGAATCAAGAGACTGGGGTGTGGGCAATGTGGGGCTAAATCTGGTTTAAGAACAAATGCATATCATATTGTTACTTTATATGCATTTATGATTGTATAATAACTCAACTCCTTAATAAAAATTTTTAAAAATTTTTTTGATATTTAAGAGACAATTTCTTTTCTTTTTTTTTTTTCAGGGCTGAGGACTGAACTCAGGGGCCTTGTGCGTGCTAGGCAAGCACTCTGCCACTGAGCTAAATCCTCAACCCCAAGAGACATTTTCAACTGCAAGGATAACCCTGACTCTAAGCATATTGGTAGCTTGCACAGATTCCTGCAGGAGCAATGCTCAGATGGTCTATTTTATCAAGATTGTTGAAATGCTCTCTGTACGCTGATGATATTAGTTGATACACATGAGTGATGTTGCTTAATCTGCAAATAATAGACAAGAACTTTTTCGACTATTAATATTTTCATGCTGGAAAACGCAGTGGTATGTACAATTTGGGATAACATCTTTATCTCTGTTAATGGTACAGATGCTTTACAACAAAGATTTGTTGAAAACACACTGAGGCTAGCAGTGATCATACATTATGTATAATATTGAGGAGCTAAGCCACAGAAGCCTACATTTCCTGGGTAGGAAAGCCTACATTTCATTTAGTATGGAAGCAATGTGCATAATTTCTCAAGACAGCTAAAGAGGTTAAACTGATGGATCATATACAGAAAGAGTCGTCTTGAAGAAATTATCTTGATTTCTCTTTCAACAGAAAGACAAAATAATCATTTAATTTTTGATGTTTCAGACTAGAATTATTCAAATTTGGACATGGGCTAGGGGATTTTCGTAAATTCATATATGTTTTCTTACTGTGCATGTAACATGCATTCCGCTCCTTTTTTCAGTTCAAGCAGCAATGCTTCTAATGAAAAAATTTCAAGCTAAATGTATGATAAAATGATTTTATGTTTCTCTTTTCACACATTGAGGTAGTCAGGCAGGAAAAGCAAATAAATCATTTTCTTTTGGGGTGAAAGCATCCATATTTGAGAAGTTATTTGAAAGTATTATGAGATATTACATAAATACTTTTACATTTTCATTGACTTATCTTTATTGGTGTTTTTCAGGAAAGAATTCTTACTAAAGGAATTATGCACATATCAAAAACATGTATGAGAAAGTAAAATTATGGATAATTTGTGTTAGACAAATAAGGAAATAATGCAAAGTATAACCTCACAACTTAATGAAAGAATTTGAGGGAAAATATAGAGGTTAAAAGTTTTAGGAGAATAGCATTAAGACAATAAATCTGGGTACAACGTTGCATGTGTGTAGTCCCAGCAACTCAGAGGCCTCTGAGACAGGAGGAAATCGCAAGCTGGAGGCCAGCCTAGGCAACTTAGTGAGACCCTATCTCAAAACACCCTTGGATTCAATCCCCAGTACAAGAGAGAGAAGGCGGAGGGGAGAATAAAGGCAAAAATACTTTGTTTTATATAAGAATAGGTCTGCTATTTAAAAATACCATCCAGAAGAATTTACTGATAGAGAAAAGAGTAAAACAGAAAATGTATGGCTGCCAAATCAGAGGTAGACTAGAAATGCAGTGATGGATATAAGCTTTGTTTCACCTCCTTGCTCCACCCTGAAATTCTTTTCTGATATAATTAAAACATGACTTGGTGATTACTTCAGCATTTCTTACATATGTAGGGACCCTCAGCTCCAGAAAAATCTTCTAAAACTTTTTATACTATATTCTGTGGTGGATTAAGCAAACTAGCAAATTACCCCCACCTTTGGTATTGGCTTTGTACCCTTCTGGCTAGAACTCTAGTTGAAAACTGTGAAACTATTTTAATGTGAATGCTAATTAAAAATGGGGATAATACATAACCACCTTAGAGAATAACCAATGCCAGATTATACCTCGCAGCATTTTGTTGGGTAGGATAGGATTTATAGTCAGTGCATAATCTGGGTGCGTATTAACATATTTTGTTAAGCATCCACCTTCCCTGTGCCAGGTACTAAGCAACTCTCCATGGAGGGTACAGAGATGAATGGAGCACAGCTATGTCTTCAAGGGGTTTATAGTCAAGTAAGGTATGGAAAACAGCACATGCAGCTAAAATACAGTTATATTTGATAGGAAGTCATAATTTTCTGATATATTCATGGTCACCTTCAAAGATAAGCCTCTCAGAATTATTTATGTATTCATCATATATCCTAGTTCTGGTGTTTGGGTCATGAGTTCTGCTCAACACAGTAGTCTAATACTGATAAGTCACTAGGTTGCTTATTTATTCATGTTCACCTTCCAGAAATTTGAATGCGCCACGCAGAAAGAGTAAAGTTGTTGGTGACATGGATGGAGTTAAGAAGAGATAGAGGTTGCTAAGTCACTGGGATAACAGAAAACTAGAACAGGGGGCATCTGATGATATTTTGCTTGAGATAAAGCAGATGTCAGTGGCTAGCTGAGCAGACGGTGGAGTTTCTGATCCCGGAGGGACCCAACCACCCAGTGTCCTGGTAGAAGTTCCTTTCTCAATTGATTTGGCTGTCTAGGTGCTGTCCTGTTCTTTCTGTTACTGCCCTGCAGAACTTCACAATAGATTCTTATTAATTAGGTAGCACCTACTGGGTGTGCCTACCCCCACAGTCTAAAAAGCCCCCTCGTAATAATATTTACCAAATGATATTATTATATTGTATGCATGTACGTATATGTATCAACAAATCCCACCATTATGTACAATTACAATGCACCAATAAAAATATGATAAAATAGGTAAATAAAAAGCCCTCTCCTACCACAATAAGCATATTTGAGGGATGTATCCTTCGCATCAGTATTCTTCCTGGAAATAAGGATTCCAGGGAGTGAGTAAAAAATCATAGTGGCAGGGCAAGGGGTGAGAAGAGCAAAGATGTTTAACTAAGGCCCCTAATGGGACCATTGGTGCAAATGAGATTGAAAAAGCAGATTCAGGTTTGAACTTCATGCTGCAGGTATTTATGCTGTAGGCATTTATGATTTCTAAACAAGGGAGGAATGTCAACACTGTGTTTCAACAAGATTAATGTAAAAAATAGTGTAAGTGGATTTGAAGACAAATCATAGTGGAGGATAATTAAGAACCTAGTAGAAAAGCCTCTGTGAATAATAACGTATATTATCATCATTATAAAACTATACACACTTTTCATCATTACTATTGAGTATTTGTGTTAGTGTCTTTCTTTCATACACATCTTCATTATTTATTTATTATAGTTCTTCATGGTAAGTCAGTATCACAGCAAAACTATGCATCTTTAATTTATAGCAAAGAGATAGTATATAAGATACATGCTTCATAGCAGCTTGTCTCTTCAGCAGCACAGAAGGAAAAATAATAACCACTTCAGGCATTGCTTACTATTCAGTATAGACATGTTTCTGATATCAAAGCAGTGTCATATTCTTACAAGGAATGTTCCCCCCTCCCAAGCCCTGAGAATTCTTAGATCTAAAAGAAAACCAAAAGCAATCTACCTTTGGATATTGAGTTAATGTCCCAATGCATAATATTACATTACACCATTTGGAACTCATATTTCACCCTGCGAACTTAAAGCATCTTAGCTGCCAGTGTCTAACCACCTGAAACCATGTTTATGATGAATGGTTCTCAAGTGTTTCACTCTAGAAAAGATGGTCTGAAAAGGTTATTGATAATGGCATCAAAGCTTTCTGTTTCTGTCTTTTTTTTTTTTTTTGGTAGGGTTTCTCATTTTCTTTAAGAAAAAGAAGCAAACCAATGGTTTTTGGTCTTTTTTCTTTGGGACACAAATGATTGAAGATAATCACATTCATAATACACTCCCATAAGAACAGGCCGCTACTCCCACTCAAGAAAGCACAAGATAATCCAAGCCAGTTTGAGAAGTACTATGCTAGGGATAACCTTGAACATGAATTTTAAAATTGCAAAGCCAACGTGAGTATGAAGTACTACTTTATTTTTTGCTATACTGGGGATTGAACCCAGGTGTACTCTACCACGGAGTTATAATCCCAGCCCTTTTAAAAATTTTTTTAATTTTGGGACAGAGTCTGGATAACTTGCTAAGGCTGGCCTTGAACTTGTGATTCTCCTGATTCAGCCTCCGGAGTTGCTGGGATTATAGATGTGTGTCACAGCACCCAGTGAGTATAAAGTAACTTCAGCATGAGCTATGAGCGACTTATGAATGTCCTCACAACTAAACACATCTCAGAACCTTACTTAGTTGAGAACTGTAGCCTCGACAATGCCATCATCATCCAGCATCATTCACACATAGCATACCCCTGCCACCCACATAGTTGTGCACATTCCCAATCTAAGTCAGACATAGACTCCTACTGTTTTTCACCCCTATCTCTCTTTTCTGAACTTTTATTTTTCCAAATTCTAGCAAAATTATACAAATTGTACAGCATATGCTCTTGGGTTTTATATAAGTATATTTAATCACAACAGAATTTCATTTAGAAAATTAGATTTATTATTGAGAATTTCTTTTCTATTTTGCTAAAATTGATTTCAGGGCAATAACTTTTCTAAACCATAAAGAGAAAACAAGAAATATTCAAAATAGGTTCAAAGGTGTCCAAGTATCTTTTCTTACATAAAATCATGAGGAGAAAGTGCACTCGGCTCTTAACTTCATATGCTAACAGAATTCATTTTGATAGTTCTACCACTAACTTTAAAAAACAACACAATCTGTATAATATTCTGAAGTGGGGAGAAACCACTGAATGAAATATCTATTTGTCCTTGCTTGTTGACAGAATAGTTTATTTCAACATGACTTTGTAGAAATGTATGTTTATTGTGCTTTAGCACATTTTCTTGGTTGATGACATTCTTATTCATCCTGAGACATGTCAAAGTATATTTTAGGATTTTTAAACTTTTTCATTTAATAAATATTTTTTGAGCACTATTATGTGTTTTAGTGATGGGAAGTTCACAGTGAAGGAAACAGACACAAAACCCAGCTCCTGCGTAGCTTAATTTCTAGTTTGGGGAAGACAGACTATGAGTAAATAAGTGGGTGAAACACATTGGATGACAGATGATGATAAGTTCCATGGAAAATGGAATGCAGAGAACGGGAAGAGAAAGTTCTGGAATGAAAGTTGCCTTTCCAAAAATAACGTGGTTAGGGAAGACCTCACTGAGAAAATGGCATTTCAGCAAAGACTGAAGATGGCGAGAGATAAAATTATGTTGTTTTCTGGGGAAAGAAACCTGTAGGGAGGACAGCATGTGCAAAGGCCTTGAGGTGGGCATCTGCCTGGTATGTTCAGAGATGGAGAAGAGGCCAGTGTGGCAGCAAAAGATCACATAAGGGGAGGAAGAGCAGGCAGACAATTAGAAAGCCAAGGGGCCACTTGTAGATCACTTGAGGGCTTTACCTTTGAATGAGATGGAAAGCTATTGAAGGTTATGGCCAGATTTTATTGTGACTTCTTTGGACATTGGTGGATAGAATGAGTGTGAGGTGACTTAGGTGATGACATCCTGAGAGTTAGGTGCTTTATGAACTAAGGCTTAGTGATAACATTTGGTCTGGGCAGTTTCACAGTTTAGGTGGTGGTGTTGTGGTATTTAAATGAAGGATGAAAGCAAAAGGAAGGCAAGAAGGGAACAGAGAGGAGAGAAGGTAGGCAAGAAGGCAGGCAGGGAGGGAGGGGAACATGGGTAAACTAGGAAGTTCAATTAATTAATATTTGTAAAGTGCTTCATCATCCTCAGAAGCACAAGATTAATGCCTCAAAAAGAGTTTTCAATTATTGAAAGGCAATATATAATTTGGGTATGTGTGTTATCTTAGCAATATTTTTTTCCTGATAACCATTATCAGTAGATGCTGTCCAATAGGGATTCAGCCTTTTCCGAAAAAAAATTTTTTTTTCGGAAAAGGTCATCATTGTTTTGGTCTTTATTACATTTGGCTCTTGTTTACTAGCAAAAATACCTAATAAAATGTTCTATAGAATAGCAATTCTCAAAGTTTGATTCAGGCATGCCTGGGGGTTCTAATATCTTTTCAGGTGGTCTGCAAAGTCAAACCTGTATTACATGGGATTCATAATAATATAGAAATGTTATTTTCCTTTTTCACTTTCATATTTCCTATGAGTATAGAGTGGACTGTTCCAGAGTTTAGATATGTGTTTAGATATGTGTAATATCTAAAAAGATAGAATGCCAGAGCAGACATGAGAATCTATCTCCTTCTGGTAAGTAAGACATGGCAATAATTTGCTAACATATCAAAACAATGCTACTGTTTGAAAGATCTGAATAGACCTTTCTCACAAGAAGACATAAATGGACTATAGGTATGTGAAAAAATGATCAATATCATTGATTATCATGAAAATACAAATCAAAACTACAATGAAATATCTCCTCATATGTGTTAGGATGATTATTATCAAAAAGACAAAAAAATTAATATAACAAGTGCTGATAAGGATACAGAGAAAAGGAAACCCTTATCAACTATATGTGGGACTCTAAATGAACATAACCACTGGGTAAAATACTGTGGAAGCTCCTCAAAATATTAAAAAAATAGAACTGCCATATGATCCAGTGATCCCACTCCTGGGAATATAGACAAAGTAAATCAATATGTCATAGATAATTGCACTCTCATGTTTTGTTTTTATTGTTTTTTTCATAGCACTATTCACAATAGCCAAGGCATGGGATCAACCTAACTGCTCACCAATGGTTATATGGACAAAGAATATGTGGCATATTATGTAGTGGAGAATTATTAGAAAGGAATGAAATCCTGTCATTTGTGACAACATGGATGAACTTGGTGGACATTATATTAAGCTAAATTAGCTAGGTACAGAAAGATAAATAGAACATGATCTCACATATATGTAGAATTTAGAAAGCTGATCTCACAGAAGAAAGTAGAATGGCGGTCACTAGAGGATGAGATGATTGGGGCAGGGAGAATAGGGAGATGTTGGTCAAAGGATATATAATACCAGTTAGATAGGAGGAATATTTTTAAATGTCCATAATAAGCAACTATACAAAGACAAAAAGTTTAGGTTTGCTGAAGTATGGGTATGTATTAAGGATAGAATTATTTTATGTAGACACAATTATTCATGAAAAGAATTCAGAATAAAGTGAAATTGCCATTTATATTTTCATTCACGATCTCTCCACATTCACAGACCCCTGGTGTAAAAAATTATTTGACAAATCAGAAGACTTTCCACAGAGTCTAAAAAAGTTTAGCAAAATAATGATTTGCTTCATTCATCTGAGGGCACATAGATTCTAAATGAAATACCTGTTTTCAAAGGGTTAGTGTCCCCAGACTCCAGAATATTGAACAAATGCATACAAATAAAGCTCTATAGTCATGTATCATTTAATAATGAGGATACATTCCAAGAAGTGCATTATTATGTGATTTCATCTTTGTTTGAACATCATAGAGCATACTTACACAAACCTAGATGGTATAGCCAAGTATATGCCTATTTGGTCCATTGTTAACTATGTAATACAAGACAACGTAAATATGCATTACCATGAATGTAGAAGCATGTCACTACATATCCACTATCTGCGATTAGGAAGGAGAAACAAAAACTAGGGAAACCAGGCTTGCAACAGGTAGGTAGTCCAATTACCATATCTTTGGTGAAATTTATAGGAAGTGATTTTTAAAAATACTTCTGATTTTTTTATAATTTAAAAAATAAAAGTACTGAAAGAAGTAGTATTGTACTATATACATAGTACAAAAGCAAGAGACAGAAATGAACTTGTAGAGTCTTCATTTAGAGTGAATTATTAGTTGTATTTTCCTTATAGCAAGTCTTTACTATGTGACTTCTTTATACCATGTTCTCTCTGGGTCTTGAGCATTCAGTGGTCCCTGGCTTGTGAAATTTATATTTCAGAGGAGGAATCAGACAAGCAAACAAATAAAATATCAGAGATATTCCAAGATGAAAAGCACTAAGTAAAAGAAGCCATCTTATTAAAGAGAAATTAGTGGAATGACACAAGTTAGGGAATATATTGAGTGGAGAGTACTGATTTATGTTGCATGTTAAGGAACTCTCAGTGAAATAGTGGTTATCAACTGAAATCAGAAAGACTAAAAGAGGAGGTGCAGAAGCCACTGAGAAAACTGCTAGTACAGGCCTAAGGAGGGAGTGAGCTTGATATATACTGGGGGAAAAAAGGTGGCCAGTATAGTTGTAGTCTAGTGAGCATAATGGGAACGGTACATGATGTGATCAAAAGTCAGCAAAAACTAGGTCCTGAAATGGCTTGAAGGATTTTGAATTTTATTGTGAGTTCAATGAAAAGCCTTTGAAAAAATCTTAATCTGGTCGTATGATCCATTTTTCATTTGCACAAGAATTAGTCCAGTGACTCCAAGGGTAATGGATTGTGGAGGAGCAAGAACAGATGCAAGAAGACCTGTTAGCAGCTGACTGTTCCCCTGGGGAGGGATCGTGGAGGCATGAACTAAAGTAGTAGCAGTGAAGAAGATGAAAAGTGAACAGATATGGGATAGATTTAGTGATAGATTTAGTTGTTTAGAATAGTATAGAAAGTGGTTCATAGGAAGATTTTGAAAAATAGTAACTGTTATCCATTCTACCCTTGAAGCTGGCAGACACTGATGGATTTCTTCTAGCTCATAGGACTGGTAAATTAAGCCAGTGCACCATTCCCACTGCCACCAGGCACTGCTACTGCTATTCACAAACCACCTTACCTGAGGTCTTTTTTCCTTCCAATCTTTTCTGCATGTAGCTGCCATTCTAATCTTCCTTAAACATTTCTTTCATCATGTTTACCTTGCTGATAAGCACATGATGTGTATTCATGTAGTTACTGAGTAATTGCAGTGAGGTAGGCTGGTATGGGTAGGTAGGGTTCACACACCTGAGGTACACCTCTTGCCTCTAGGATGTTAAAATTTACTTGGGGTGATGTCCTTACTCCATATGAAATAATGGAGAAATGAAAAAAGACGGTTTAATTAACAGAGCCTTCATAGAGACGGTAGGACTTGTTCTAGATATTTAGTGAAAGAGAATTTTGGCAAAGACAGGCAAAAAGATGCTGATTAAGAGAAAGATCAGAGACACATGATGGCAGAGAGGGGGATTCACTTGAGAGGACAGCATTTGCTTTGAGAAATTGGGAAATAAATTCACAGGGTCAGAATGGTGTCAGACTATGGCTATTTCCCAAAGACCAAGGACTTGGATTTAATTCAGGTGGATATAACAAAATACTAAAGATTTGTAAGCAAGATTAAGCCTTAGTGAAGGATTAACTGAGACCAGCATTTATTTCCCCCTGTAATTTCTAGGTATTCATCATCTTTAGGTATTCATTAGGTACTTAGCTTTAGGTACTTTGCACTTTTAAAATTTATGCCTTGTGTGTGTGCAGCCTACATGGAGTAGGTGCACAGTAAATGCTTAATCATGATGAAAGCTATGTATAAGAAAGATTAATTTGGCAACAACATATGGCCTGAATTGAAAAGAAGCAAGGGAGGAGGTAGGGAAGGTAATAATGAAAATAAGTAGTGAGAAATGTAGTCTTGAAGGAAAGAATATAGAAGAGGAAGAAATGAGAAAATACTTTGAAAGTATAATTGAAAGAATTGCAACCAATCTCAATGGGGAGTGGATTAAAAATTAAAGGTCCAAGTGTAAGTGTTTTGAAGGACCATGATGCCACTTAGATAAGATGAAAGAACTGGGAGAGGAAATTAGCTTGGAGGAATAAGATGGGAAATTTGGTTTTGGACAGGCATTTGCAATAATTACAAGATATTCATTTAGAATGGTCCAGGAAATTCAGTAAATGAGAATGAAGTGACTATGAAGAGAGAGCCTGAGGCTTTGTTATAATTTCATTTATGTTAATAAATATTTATAGAGGACCTATATACAGCAAGAATCATGGAGTTCAGAGTTAAATGAGGCACGGACCTTGATAAATTTACAACCTAGCGAGGAAAACAGATAAGCAAAAAAGGAATACAAAGCTTAAAGAAATACGTGTCTAGGGGAGATAATTTGCTGGGAAAATGAACTAAACAGGACCTATTCATCTGTGCAAATTCCTCACCTTAGATAAACAGTTGTACTGAAGTAGAATCCATGGCCACAACTGTCTGGAGTCAGAATTGAAATACAAAGGCAGTGGTCTTTTAGTCAGACATAAAGAAGGCAGCCACCCATCAGAAAAACTGTCCCATAAAGTCCCTTTTTTATCAAATAGTTGTTATAGGTTGGATCTGGAATGTTTCCCAAAGGCTCATGTGTTGAAGGCCTGATCTCCCATGCAGCAACGTTCAGAGGTGGGGCTCTGGGGAAGGGACTGGATCATGAAGACTCTGACTTTGTCAATGGGTTAATCCATTGATGAATTCATAATTTGATGGCATTATTGGGAGGTAAAGGAAACTGCAGAAGGTGGAACCTCATAAAAGGGAATGGGTCCTTGGGAACATCCCTTGGAGACTATATCTTGCCCGGGATCCATCCCCTTCTCTCTACCTTCTGGTTACCATGAGATGAACAGCTTTGCTCCTTCATTAACTTCCCCTATGATGTTCTGCCTCACCTTAGGTCCAAAGCAAGGAGCCAGCTGATCTTGCACTGAAACCTCTGAAACCATGAACCAAAATAAAAATTTTCTCATCTAAGTTGTTTTTCTCAGGTATTTTGTCACAGCAATGAACAGCTAATATAATGGTGAATAATAGACACAGCCTGTGTATAGGTTACAGAGAGTGGACATGAAGCACAGATTATCAGCAAAAGCAGAGACTATATGAAAAGTAATTCTGCTGATTCATGAGCAGAATTACTAGAGTTACAGGAAATAGATATATGCTAAAGAGAGGAGGAGTGAGGCACCAGAGCCTGCTGCTGTATCACAAAACGTACAATTGCTTCTGGATTGAAAAGCCGTTTTCTGGTTGATGATAAGACTTTCTAAAGTGTTCTCATTTCTTCAAAATAAATCATCAGCATTTGCAGTACCGTGGGTATGTCCTGACATTTGATACCCCATAACAGCCCAAGTAAAAAGGATACTCCTATTGTTTGGGTTTTAATTCTATCTGTAGAATAAGATATTCCATAAAGCAAAGGATCAGTATGGATCTTCATAAAGCAGCTTGTGTGCATGTGCATGTGCATATGTAGCTGCCTTTCTAGAAGAGTCTAACAGTAGTGAGTAGAAACTACAGTTATATTGTACAGCAAGCCCAAAATCCCGTTTATGCTTTTTGTTATTCCTTCTTCTTTTTTCCCATTGTGATCACAGTTTAGGCCTGTGTGCTCACTCTCAGGGAGAGAACAGAAGGGGAGAGCCAGGGAGACCATTCAATGCAGCCTCTAGACTTCAGGAAAATTCTAAAAGACATTAGAAAGAACAGCTGCCATGAACTTGAATATCTTAATTTGTCAATGTGCAGATGGTTAATTGCCAGTTTAGGAGCATCTGATTTATTAAAAATGAAAATTTCGTATTCCAAAAACCAGACTTAAGAGCTGAATGTTTGCTCTGATATGTGGAAGCTAGAATAAAACCTAAGATAGGATGAAAGTTAGCTAAGTTTAATTAATAAACTCACCCAAGTTGAAATTTCATATAAGCTGGGGGAACCATAACTATGAAGGTAGGGGAGAGAAGGGAGGGAGGCAGAGAGGAGGGAGAGGGAAAAGGGAGGTTATGGATACAGCTGGGAACACCTGACTCCCATGAAAAGCCAATCTACACACAGGCAGACATAGAAACTCAGAAATATCAAAAGTTAATATATATGTATATGCTCATTTCTTTCCGTAGCACTGGGGTAAAGCAGAGCAGACAAGAGCTCAGAGAATGGATGAAGGTTGATCCTAGTCCAAGATCTAGGATTGGCCTTAAATTACATTGTCAATATCCACGTATGCATGAATATATAACAACAATTCCCTCCAATATGTAAGACTAAGTTGAACAAATTTAAAAAAAGTAAAGATTTCCGATCCACTTCACAGCAACCAAATGCAATATCTGGGTGAAGGGCCTAGGAACTTGCAGTTTTATACACATGGCAGGTGATTCAGGAAGTACTTCTGAGACCCACAGCTGTAAGCGCTGTTTTGAGGAAAGAATGGGAATGTTATAGGGGAGAATACTGCTTTTAAGAAAGCACCCAGGACTAAATGGTGAAAAGGCCTTACATAGATAGCATAAGTATACATTTATGTGGGAGTGAAAGGAAAGGAGAGAGAGAGCATGAGATGAAGCTGGGCTATACTTTGCATAGGGCAAACAGTGGGATGCAGATTCACTTTGGAAATCTTGTACCTATATGATAACTGAGACCGTGTGGATGGATTAGGTTTCTGCTAATGCCAGAACGTCTATAATCAGTTTAAAAGTGCTACATACAGCTTTTCCCTCATATTTGTTGTAATCCTTTTAAGATTTGTGGAACACTAAGTACTATGAAATCACTGTATTTGCAGCCCTAAGAACAAACAAGAGTTTACCATATACTTGAAGTTGCACAAAATAGATCTGGGGATGTAGCTCTGTTGATAGAGTCCTTGTCCTATATACAGATGAGGCCACTGCCAAAAAAAAAAAAAAAAAGCACACACAAAATGCATCTGTGATTTGTGATTAAGAATGATCACAAAGCAACCTACCTATAAGCAAGTACATATTCATTCATTCAACAAAAATTCATTGTACCTATTATACATCAGAGACATTTCTAGTCTCCGTAGGTATGCTTTATTAGAAAGAGACCTGAGTGGTTTAAGTACTCTTCAGTATGGCTTTTGAGTCATAGGTTCATAAGGAAGGTACATAGATTCATTCATCTAACATTCCATAAATCTTTAGTAAGTGCCTTATTCATGTCAGAGAAGTGTTCCAGGCACTGAAAATTTAGCAGGAAATAAAATAGACAAAAATTCTGGCCCTTGCGTAGCTTACATTCTGATGTGAGAAAGACAAGAGAGATAGGAAAACAAAATAAATAAGTTGGTATTTTAGAACATGGTGAGTGCGCTGGAGAGAAGTAAAGCAGTAGGAAAGATGGTATTGTGGGAATCTGGGGGAGTTCCAGTTCCAAAAATGAACATTGAGAAAGGTGTTAAAAATAGACAGTTGAAACCAGGCATAGTAGTGGATACCTGTATTCCCAGCAGCTCAGGAGGCTGAGGCAGGAGGATCACAAGTTCAAAGCCAGCCTAAGCAACTTAGTGAGACTCTGTCTCAAAATAAATAATAAAAAGGTCAGGGGATGTGGTTCAGTGCTTGAGCATCCCTGGGTTCAATCCCCAGTACAAAAGAAAAAGAAAAAAGGACATTTGAATAAAGACAGTAGGTGACAGAGGAGGCTTTGTGCATATATAGTCCCAGAGAAAGAAGCCTACCTGGCATTTTCAGGTAATGGCCAGGAACCAGTGAGTAAATATGGCAGTAAGGAAGAGAGAATCCTAGCCTTAGAGTTCAGAAAACTAAGAGGGTAGGGGACATCACATAATCAAAAAAGGCCATGCAAGATTTTCAGATTTTTCTCTTATGTTAGGTGGGATAGGAGCCACTGAGAGCTGGGAGCAGAGCAGACATTTGACAGGAATGATCCTTAACTGTGTGATCTTGGACCCAACTTTTAACTTCTCTAAATTTCTTTATCTGTAAAATAGTGAAACTTATTCTAACTCATGAGGTTGTTGTAATAATTAAATAAGATGATATGTGCAAAACATTTAGCAAATGCTTGACATAGAGTAGGCACATTCTTTTCCTTTCCCTGTCTTCCACTTGTCTCTTCTGCCTCCCACCTGGTGCGAGGAGACTCAGGCTGGAAGAAAGCTTGCAGCTCTTGTAAGGGTAGAAAGAAAACAGAAGACATAATAACTGGCATTTTAAGTAACTATTGTTGATTTATAATGTGAGCTTTAGGGAAAAAACTGGAAGTAGAGACTCAGAAGGGTGGTCAGATTTGGTACAGGACTAGTTTGCCAGGGTTCAGTCTTTAAAACTCTCCGAACTGACCTCTCTAGGTAGTTTATTAATGCAGACTCTGGTAATGCGAGTATGTTTAATTGTCCTCTTGTTTAATGTCTCAACTCCTTATATGTTAACTGATTAATCTGTCTTCTAAATGACTCTCCGCAGGTCTGTACTATCCAGGGCACCTCTAACTACTTACAAAACAAACACCCCCCTCAACAAAACAGTTTGCCTTCTGCTTGTGCTTTCAGGTGCGGTGGATACACACGGGGTCCCTGTTTAGAGGCCTTGATGGCTTCGGAATGTCCAGAAAAATAACAACAAAATTAAAAAGACATTCGTTCCACCCAAAGATTAGCATAGAAAGGAAAGGGTTCGTCTTGTCTGCTTGGGCCTGGGGCTAGGTTCCTAGTCCGTGGAGGCTGCTGATAACCAGGCGGCTCTCAGGAAGCCACGGGCTAGGGAATTGTTCACGCGGGTTCTCCCAACGCACCGAAATCACCTCCCGAATTTGTGACTGCAAATTTTTAAGTGCAGTAAATGATAGTAAATGAATGTGCACTCGTGCAGGCTGCCCCCGGAGAAGGCGTGGTTTTCGTAGCTTCTCAGTGTAGACAGAGCGGCGCAGCGGCCCGGCCACGGTCTCTGCGAGGGGGTCGCGCCGCACGCTGGTCGCGCGGGGTCTGAGCGAGCGGCCGCGGGGCGGGTCCTGCGGCGACAGCCCGGGGCGGGACTCCGCCGGGGCCCTTCGGCCCCTCCTCCCGCCAAGGCGCCGCCCAGGCTCGCTCCCCGCCCGCCGGCTCCCCACTCCGCCGCCCAGCCGCCCTGTCCTCCGGGCGGCCCCCGCTCCTCCGCCGGCCCGGCCCCCTTCTCCTAGGCGGCGCTCTCAGCCACCTCTTCTAGCTCTTCCCACACCGCCCTCAGCCGCTCCCTCCCGTGCGCCCTTCTGAAGAGGAATCGAGCGCGGAACGCATCGATAACTCTGCCCTCTGCGGCCGCCCGGCCCGAACTCATCGGTGTACTCGGAGCTCGATTTCCCTAGGCGGCGGCCGCGGCGGTGCAGGCAGCAGTGGCGGCGGCGGCGGCGACAGCAGCAGCGGTGGCGGCGGCTGCTCGGCCAGTACTCCCGGCCCCCGCCATTTCGGACTGGGAGCGAGCGCGGCGCGGGCACTGAAGGCGGCGGCGGGGGCCAGAGGCTCGGCGGCTCTCAGGTGCGGGAGAGAGGTAGGGCGCGGACCGCCCCTCCTGGGCCCCTACCCGGGTCCCGACCCTGGTCACCGGCGCCGGGTGGGGCCGGCGAAGAGTGAATGAATTAGGGGTCCCGGGAGGGGCAGGCAGGGGGCGCGGGCACTGGGGGCGGGCGGGCAGGCGGGGCTGGGGCAGGCTGCAGGGGGAGGCGCGGGGACGCGGCGACGCGGGGAGTGAGGAATGGGCGGTGCGGGGCTGCGGAGGGTGAGGCTGGAGGCAGCCGCCGCTCGTGCTTCTTCCTGGACGGGGAACCCCTTCCTTCCTCCTCCCCGAGAGCCGCGGCTGGAGGCGGCGGGGGAGACACTCGCGGCCCGGCGGGCCGCCCCTCGGGGCGGTCGGGTGCGGCGGAGGTTACCCCGCCGCGCTCCCGCCTCCCCTCCCCCTCGTCGTCTTCCCTCTCCCCCGCGCGGCTCCCGCACCTCTTCCTCCCTGCCCAGCGCTTTGCTGCCTCGGCATCGCCTTCTCCGCTGCATCTAGCATCGCTCCGACTGGGTATAAACTTCTCCCTGGAGCGCAGGCTGGACGGGTAATGGTCCTGTTCAGTGTTTAGGGGGATGTGTGGGGTCAGTGGGGAGGTCTGTTGGGAAGGGCAGAGTAAAGTGCTTAGAGAACACTGTTTGAGGTTATTGTGTTGGAAATAATGCATCTGCCGCTGAGTTCCTCACTGCTCCCCTCCCCCATGTATGGGCTGTGACATTGCTGTGGCCACAAAGGAGGAGGTGGAGGTAGAGATGGTGGTGGAAGAACAGGTGGCCAACACCCTAAGTGTAAAGTCTGTGACCTACAGTGAAAAGGAAAAAGTTAATTCCAGGTCTGTTTTGCTTTTGTCAAGTTAAAATGCATGAAGAAAACCCTAAGAGAAGAAGCCGAGCCTTTTCCTTGATAGCTGAGTTGCAGACAGCAATAGCTAAAATAGTACTTGAAGTTTAATTTGCATTTTCTTGTCTTTTCCCCTCTTCTACATTACCATCATTCTTACAAATTTGTACTCTATCCCAAGACTTAGTACAGTACTCCTAAGCAGCCCTCCCACAATTTTTAAAAATGACTTAAAAGAGGAGTTAATTGTTGCTATCAGCCAGCTAACTACCTGAAATAAATTCTGGTAGGCCTGTGCATGTTACAGCAGAATTCCTAAGCCAGCCTTGTTAAATTTTGGTATCCATTTCCTAATTGTTATGCATGTTACATGTTTGTAATGGATAATCATTTAAAAAGAAATTATAAAGGGAAAATATGTTCATAACAGTCATCTCAGAATTAACCATATGATTGGTGTCTCTATTAGGTGACTAAGGTCCAAAATGCTGACTCCTACATGTTGTGGAGAATAGACATCAAATAAGCTTAATAGTATCTTTGATAATATACCCATCCACAAGCATAATTGACTGAAAGAGATGTTAGGTGGTATTTTAGTTTTATAACAAAAGTAATTTTTTAAACAAAATTATTGGATTTTCATCCCAGTTATACTCCTTGTTATGTTTCTAAACTTTGGGTGAGTAGACCCTTTCTGGTCTATGATCTTTTCTTTAGCAAAACTCCTTTGAAACCCAGCTTCTTCAAGTGGATTTAAATATTACTTGGTTTTAAAAACCTGAATCAAAGATTCCCCCCCACCACCACAACTACTACACAAAGTAGACTAGAAGGTTTGTGTCTCTTTAACCGCACATGCTTATATAACTAAATTCTAATCCAGTATCTATCCTTAGCATATCCTAAACTAGCAAACTTGTTGGTCTTAACCTATTTACATTCTTTAAAATTATTGAAGTTCTCAAAAAAATCTTTGTTTTGTTTGGGGTTTTACCAGTATTTACCATATTGAAAATTTATAAAATTATATTGATTTATTTAGATATAGAAGTAGTAAGCCCAGTACTTGGTAACATGAATGAAATTTTTATGAAAAGTAAATTTTCCAAAGCAAAATCAAAAGTTAGCAAGAGTGGCTTTGTTTCACACTTAGCAAATCTGTTTAATTATGTGCCTTAATGGGGGACATCTGTATTTTCATATCTGCATCTGCATTCAATCTATTGTGATCACGTAGCCTGAAAAACTCTACCAGACATTTGTGAAAGAATGATACTGAAAAGTTTTGATTTCTAGGACCGCCCCCAAAAGTGTTAGGAGCCCAAAGGGTTCCTGAATTGCTGCTTTAGGCTGTCCAAGTTTTGATAGGTGAAGTTGGTGGGAGCTAGAAGGCACATTTGGATGTGATTGTTCTCATTTCTCCCATTTGCCATGGTCTACATTGGGAGTAAAACACCAGGCAAACTGGGTACGGTGCATTTGTACTATACTAGCTCAAAAGCAGCATGTAAGGACAGGTGGCCAGAGTAGGGTAAGAAGCTGTACTCTTAAAAGTCTGTGATAGAGTAGTTTTCTAGCCTGTGGTGCTCTGAGGGGGACTAGGAGTAAAGTGAGGAGGTTAGTGTGTTGGAAAAACAAAAAAATTTTTTTACATGATGCATATTTGGATAATTCTTGGTCTTCAGTAAATAGGATGCTGCATATATTTAATGTTTATGGAAAACACACATTTCATTGATCTGAAACTACTTATCCTATAATAATTGTGCATTTACTGCCGTACTTCCTAAGTTTCACTTCTTATTTATAATACTATATTACCTTAGGGAAATAAGATAAAATTTTTCTCCAAAAAGTTTGAAATAGCTGACTAAAAAATGTGTATTTTCCATCTTGTGATTTTTAACTTTACAAGTTATCGATGTTTATTGCACCTATTGAGAGATGATAAGGTGGATTACTAAAAGCAGTGCTTATTGCTGAATTTTATTTAATTATATTTGTCTTACAGAAGTACTGTTTTTCAGCAATAACGTTTAGGATTTTATACTGTGATTGATGATCAGATCACTTGCACTGAATAATCCAAATATCTCCTAGTTTTTACTTGAAAATATTTTACAGGTTAAAATGTCTTCAAATATTGTCTTCATTTGCTTCAGTGTCCAATTTTTTATTTCCTTGTGACACTCTTATCTCTGACACTAGACCTCCATGTAATTGTTTATACTGATCCAGGAGAACTGTTCTGATCATGGTTTTAAAAAGTTCTCTGTAGCTGTTGGCTCCAACACCTACTTTTAACCTAGAGGCCAGAGTCAACTAGGCATATTGCAAGTATGGGAGTGGGGACAGCTGTCAACAAGTTTGTGTGGGTGTGTCTGTGGGGTGTAGAGTACTATGTGAGATACTTGTGCTTAGGAAGATTATAATGTGTTCCTTTGAGAGCCATTAATTGCTACAGAACAGCAGTCTAGCTGTTTAAGTAGAACAACCTGAATGTGAAGTAACTGGCTGTGTATTCTTCATGCATTTTTCTTAAATGTTGATGAGGTAGTTTGTAAATGAAGTACGTTCATTACATATACATCTGTAGTCAATTAAAGTTTTCATCATTGAATTTTGGAATACTTTACATATTAAGGTGAGTCTATGTTAAAAGGTATTGATAGAGTATTTGATAAGAGTATTAACCTCATGCATCTTCACATTTTAATTTGGTTAAATTTTCATTATTTTTATTATAAGGGCTGCTGAAAATGACTGAGTATAAACTTGTGGTAGTTGGAGCTGGTGGCGTAGGCAAGAGTGCCTTGACGATACAGCTGATCCAGAACCACTTTGTGGATGAATATGATCCTACAATAGAGGTAAATTTTGTTGGATGTCCCTGTATTCCTTATGTAGGACTGTCCCGCCCTTTGGTTCCAAGAAGGGTTCCTCCGATCATTTTTGTGAGTACTTACTACAGGGTAATTATACTGAAAGTTATTATCTGAAAGGTCATTGGGTTATATGATCTGCTTCTCTTGGGAGTTTATGATGGAGAATATTAAGGTCTATTACACTCTGTAGTTAATGTGCATTTTGATTGGAAATGTGTTTGAGAACTTTGTGAAAAGGTAAATATGTGAATTTGTGTTTTATCTGTACCTGAAAGTCATTTTTTTTTTTAAAAGAAGGACAGTGAGAGAGAGAGAGAATTTTTTTTTTTACTGAGTTTTTCACATGGCTTTCGTTGCTCTGACACTTAGTTGTATACATGGGTGCTGGGGTTTGAACCCGTGTCCTCGAGTATACCAGGCAAGCGCCGTAACCACCAAGCCACCGCTCCAGCCCCTGAAAGTCATTTTTTGAATACAGCTTTTATTTTTATGGGTTTCTTGGTATTTTGAAGTTATATGTAAAAGTTAGGTTGAGTTTTACTGGTAAAGTGTACTCATTTGATGGTTGATACCTTTTTTTTTTTTTTTTTTTTTTTTACCTTAATTAGTATTTTCCCCTCACCATTAAAGTAGTGGAACCTATAGCTACCTGATGCATTTTAAAAACTCATTCTTTGCCTGGGTGTTATTATGTAAAGGCACCATTACCAGTCCTTACCTTTACTTTGCAGTCCTTTTTAAATTTACTCCAGGAAATGTTAAAATTGTTTTAAAATATAATTTGGTAAGCTTTTCAGGATTATTTTCAGAGTTTGTTTAGTTCTCTGAAAATTTGCCAAGTAAAGGTCAACAGCAAAATGATAAAGGCCTGGGGAAAAATACCCTGAGAAATCATGTATTATTTCCCACTGCTTTTAGGCAACACTAGACTTAAATTATCCTCAGCAGATAAGGATTTATTTAATCCGAAAGACCTTCAGGAAGAGATATTCCATAACTCTCTTGTTAACTCATTTTCAGAAGGTAATTGTTAGCATATTTTGAACATAATTTGGAGTTTCATGGTAAATTTAGAATCAGTGGAGGTGGGAATAAACATATCACCTTGTCTTTTAAATAGCCGTATATTATTAGATTATTTCTTAGGCATCTTTACCCTAGGTTAAACAATTCTAATCTCTAGCTTTTATTCTTGTTCTAATGTACCAATTTTAAAAAATAGGTTCTGAAGTTTCATCTGGATCTTTCTCTTAAGTTCTAGGTTGTAGAGTCAAAAGCAGGTCAAAATGCACTGCTATGTCATACCTTGAAAAAACACTGCACTGAGATGAATTCTGAGGGTATTGGTGGCCTTGTGAGAATGTTTATTCAGTTTACAACTTTGAAGATTAATTAGATACTGTTCATAAGGAAATGTCCAGTGTTTTTGGTAGTTCCAAAAAAAGAAATAATACTTAGTTCAAAGATTAGGTTTAAACAGAAGCAACTTTTATTTGGCTTCCACATTTAAAAATTTGCATTCATAAAGGGAAGCAGTCTAATTCTGTGTAATAGTCTCCAAGTACTTTTGACAAGTCAGTTCAATGCTGTACTATAATTTTGTTAATTTTTTTCTTTGAAGAAGATGGAATAGTTGCCCTGTTTCATTCCAAATCCAAGGTTACTTGGCATATCTACCATTTAATAGAGTGCAGGTTAAGCATGAAAGTTTTCCTGCGATTTAGAAGATGATTTTAGCAGAATACTTTCCTCTTCCCTGAAAATCTGAGAAATTCCATTATGCTCTTTCCTATCAGAGGTCATGAATCCTTATGAATGTGCATAGCATGAGGTCATAAATGCATGAATGTGATAAAATACGCTAGGAAACCTTTTGTCAAAATCATTAAAATGCAATATTAATCTTGAAGAAATAAAGCTAAAAGTTAATGTGTTATTTGTGGGGAAGGTAGAAACAGTTTATAAATTTAACTCTAATTATGATTTCTGCCAAGCCAGAACATTTGATTCTGGGAAGCATTGATTATCTGTGAACTTTGAAACTGACATTCCCTTGCCTAGTTTAGCCACCTGGGGAAAGGTATCTGAGATTATCACTTATCTCCCAGGTTATAGTCAGTTTCTGAGGTAGCTGACACATTAAGCTCTTGGTGTAGTTTAAACATAAGAAAGACAAGAGATCTTGAGTGGTTTAATAGTTGATTAAATATAAATGCTGGCTCCGTGTTATTATAAAAAGTTGAAAAGGAGAATAGGAAATTTTACTGCTGCAATTAGGTTTTGATTGGTGAATATTGTGGTCAGAGAGAAAATTAGAAAGGGCATAGACTGCTCGTTTGGAATTCATTCAATTTTTCTGTATTAAAGAAATAAAAAAAAATTTAAAAAATTTAAATTAATACCACCTTTTTAGTGATTTAGAATTTGCAAAGAATTATTCCATGAGGTAGATAAGGAGGGTAGTCATGTTTCTTTCATTTTATAGATCAAATGCTAAGAGATTCTTATTTTGAGAGAAAGACTTATTTAGTTTTTCATGTGGCTTTCGTTGCTCTAATATTTCGTTGTGTACATGGTGTTGGAGTTCAAACCCACGAACTTCTGCATGCCAGGCAAGCCCTGTAACCCCTGAGCCACTGCTACAACCATCTGAGAGATTCCTAATTGCCTGAGGAGATTCAGTTCATAACTGTTAGGGCTTGAATTTAGATTTTCTGAAAACAAGTGAAATTTCTACTGTACCTTGTATAACTTTGTAAAAGTGAAAAATAAGTAGTCTTTTAAACAAAGAAAATATTAATGTAGCCGAATTCAGATTTATCAGTATACCAGAATTTGATCTTAGCCTACTAATAGTAACTTAATGACAGAGATATAATATAGTAGTGTACGGCCATGACCCTCTAAGTGTGTTTATATATAAAGCTATGTACATAATAATAGCTTTGATTTCTGTTCTGAAAGATTTTTATTTTTCTCTTTTATGAGGTCTACCAAAGAGTTTTGAAAAATAATGAAATACCTTGTTAGGGGGGCAAGATTATTAAAAACTTATGAAAAGTCCCCAGATAAATATGTCTAGAAATACATGTTTTTAGTAGAAGTCACTTGCTAGCAAATCATCTTTCCTTAAATGTTTTTCCCCAACATAAAATATGATGAAAGAAAAGTCTTAAAGAAATAACACATATTAATAGAGATCAGTTGATCTGTTAGCAACTGTATATTGAATCTATATCATATATAATACGCTAGTTAAAATAGTACTTTTTCTCAGGCTGTAATTCTTTGACATCTGCATACTTTTAATGTGGCATTTATACTTTAGTCCTAAGTATTATGCCCTTTGAAGAAACAGTTTCCTGTTCAGTAAGGAAGAGTGGATTCATAACTGGTTCAATTTGTTTCATCTTCAGTACTTTGAGCTATGGAATATTCATTTACCAAGTTTATCAATTTTTCTATTTCTTTGGCTTTTCTGTGTTATAGAATTCATTTTACCTGTAGAATAAGGTATAGTGTAGAAATATCAAATCAATATAGAAAAGTAGTATAAGAAAAGCCTTATGTAATACAGTAAGCTGTTATTTTTCTGATTTTATACTTTTATATCAGTAATCATCTTCACTGAGAGGTTAGCCGTTATTGTTTTCCCTCAGGACATTTGGCAGCATCTGCACACATTTTTGGTTATCACATCTTGGGGAGGGAAGGCAGCTGCTGGCATCTAAAGGGTAAAGGCCAAGGATGCTGTTAAACTTGCTGCAGTGCACAATAAAGTCTCCACAACAAAAAAATTATCTGACTCTGAATGTTAATAGTTCTGAGGTTGAAACTCCAATATGTGTTAAATATAAGCATCTCTTTATTGTCAAATTCATGCCCCTAAGGTAAATTTTATGATAGTTTTCAAATTTAATGTATATTTAAATTTTACTTTTTGTAAACTATACATTATTAGCCTATTCTACTGTTCTATTAAAACATTCTGTGTTTAAATTATATAGGCAACAGTTCTAAGTTCAGTTCTTTACAAAGCTATGGCCAGCTCTTTCCCCCACTTTTGTGAGTGCCCTCTACTGGTAACTAATTCACTTTTGTAATAAACAACAATTGAAATCCTAAATTTGGAGAATATATACACACACACACACATATATATATCTTAACCTGTGGTTATGTCAATTTGTAAATATTTTAAAGTCTTATTTTATATAATTGATTTTTTAAAAGTTTAAAATATTAGTTTTACTCTGCTAATAATGATAGACTAATAATGTGTAGACTCCTTAGGCCTAGTTAATTAAGTAGGTGAATATATTTAACTAAGAAAAGAGATGTGTCATTGTAAGAAAACATAGAGTGGTTCCATTGGTAACACTGATTGAGCTTACTTTGTCAAGAAGGACTAAAAGCTGCAGTGTGCTCTGAATTTCTTTGCATGTACTCTGGAGATACTTTACTGTTTAAGACTTGTAACAGGATGTTAGGAAGGGCCTACTCAAATATAGCAAACTATGAAGGTTCACATTGTGTAGATTTTTAAGGTTTGTAGATTACTTGTGGAGCAGCTGATTTTTAGGCACTGAATTTAGGTCAATTTAAGTAAGTATTTATTGAATTAAAAAATTCATTGGACATGAATTACCATGCCTTGGGTGTTTATATATACAGAGCTTTGAAATCATACAAATGGAAGTTCATAATGGAAATAAGTAAAAAGAAAAGATGTTTTTATGATTTGGCGTCTCCTAAAATTCTGCAGCTAATGGCTTAATTTGGAAAATGTTATTCAGTGCCTACTTTGTAGCATTCGGACTTCTTGGGGGCTGGAGATACATTGAGAAACAGACCAGATCCCTGCTTTCATGAAACTTAGTAAGTAGTCTTGTATATATTTTGAAGAGTGGAGTTTTAAGTCAGTGATCCAAGGTTTTGTACTGTAGGATAGCATTCATTTTCTTGTGTCTCTTACCTTATTGTCTCATAGTGTCTAGGATTATTTAACAGTTATTATCATGATTGTAAAGTAAATAAAAATTAGAACAGTTTGAGAGAACTGAGGGATATAGCAAGTACCTTAGATGATTTTTCAGCACTCTATTTTGAAAAATTGCATATCAGTTAGAAAAGTGGTAAAATAAAAATAGTGCACTGAAAAACTGTTCCCTTGAACTGGATTCCATAGTTCATGTTTGCCATAATTACTGTCTTTAGATCTGTGTGTGTATCTGCGTGTGTGTACACACACACACACACACACACACACGTACATATACATGACTGACTTCATATCCTTTGTTTTTGCTGAGCTATTTGAGAATGTTATACATATTGAAATTCTACCTTATAAGAGAGATCTGTATCCTGCCTGCTCTTTGTCAGTAAAGTTTTATTGGAGCATAACCACACTTGTGTGTTTGTATCCGGTCAAAGGCTGCCTTTGTATTACAGTGACAGAATTGAGTAGTTATGACAGAGACCAAATCTCTAGAATATTTACTGTCTGGCCCTCTGCAGAAAAAAATTGCCAATCCTATCATAACAAGAATACTTCCTTATACAACTGGAACACAATGATGAAATCGAGGAAATTTCTGATTTCTGATAAATACTTTACCTAATAGTCCATATCTATATTTTATTGTGTTAAGAAGGTACTTGTAGCAATTGTTTTCTTACTCAGAATGAAAAATTAGTTGTCATGCCTCTAAGTCTCTTGTAGTCTACAACAGTTTCTCAGCTTTCCTTCCTCTTTTATGACTGTTCCACTTTTCAAGTAGTTTCAGTCTAGTTGTTTTGTAGAATGTTCTTTTAAATTTGTTTCCTCAATAACAGATTCAGATTCAACAGTGTCAGAGATACTGTATGAGCAATGTTATGTCCCCCTCATTGCATCACATCAGGAGATACAAGCTGGTTTGATTTTTCTCATTATTAATAATGTTGAGATGTCTCTCTCATATATATATACACACATACATGTACACACGTGCACACACGTATGTTAAGGTGATGTTTATCAGATTTGTCTCTGAAAAATTATCTTTAATTCCTTTTTGACTAATAAAGACTCTGTGAGGAGATACTTTGAGACTATAAGTTAACAATTTCTCTAGTGTTTTTGCACCTGGTAGGATTTAGCATTCACTGGTAATTCTTGCCTGAATTAATTATCATCATAGTGGTTACAAAATGCTGATTTTCAGTCATTACTTCTATGTTAATTAATTGGCATCTTAGTGGTTACAAAATGCTGATTTTTCAGTCATTACTTCTATGTTAATTAATTGGCATTTGTCATAAATAAGGGCTCTCTTTTTTCTTTCCTCCCCTTATTTCTTTTTAGATTTGTTTTATTTGTGTCAACAGACATGCTTGAATTTTTTGAATTAAGTGTGTGGAAGTTTGTTACTATAATTATTGATTTTGGTATTCAGATTTGTTTTTGTGGCCAGTGGAATCCTTTGCCTCTTTATCCTTTTGATATGTCCCCATCAGTTTTTCAGCTCTTCTGAACTTCCTGGCCCAACGTATACCAGGTTCACTTGTTCACTGTCCCAGCTCTGGGTTCATCCATCTGTCCAAGTAGCCCATTTTTTTTTTTAAATGAGGAGTGGTATTTGGGAATCAAGATCTGGATGTTAGGTATTTATTGCTACTGAGGTGTCACTGCTTCTTGACCTTTTTCAAGGCAGAAATCTGGGACATTGATGTTATTAAAAATTATTCATTAAAATTGTTAATTTATTCTCACATTCCTCTGTTTTTCTCATGGTGAGAACCTTGGTTTTGTGGTGTGTACATTTCAGCGTCAAATTATATAAAACTGTGAAGTAAAAAATAGTAGTGTCAGTTAAATCCATATTGAGTAAATTCATTAAGTTAGTTTCTTTGTAGAATTAAATGTAGATCTTTTTCTCCCTTAAGAAAAGTAGTAATCCTTTCTCATTATCAGAGTATCCTTAAAACGTTACGGGAAACATTTAGGAAAAGACTGAGCTCTCTGGATGCCTAAGAATTCAGGTTGTTTTTTTTTTTTTTCCCAGGGCTGAGGACCGAATTCAGGGCCTTGCGTGTGTTAGGCAAGTGCTCTGCCACTGAGCTAAATAAATCCCCAACCCCGAGTTCAGATATTTTTAACAAAAATATAAAATAAAGGAAAACTGTTTGGCTTATATAACAAGAAGCTAATTTATGTATAAATTAGAAAAAAAGCAAACATCCATATAGAAGAAAAATGAGCTAAATGTAAATAGCCATCCTGTCTACTGAAAATAAAAACAAATGACATAAACATACAAAAGCACTTAATCCATTAATATAATACAAGTTTAAACAATAACCAACATATTATGCTTTCACAGTGGTTAAGACTTCAATGCTAACTCTCCTGAAAAGGACATGAGGAAATGTGTACTTCCCCCCCAGTCCTATTTTTATTTTTATTATTTATCTATTTTTGATACAAGGGATTGAACCCAGGGTGCTTACCCACTGAGCCACATTCCCAGCCTGTTTTTTTTTTTTTGTTGTTGTTGTTGTTATTGTTGTTATCATCTTGTTGTTTTGAGACAGGTCTCCCTAAGTTGCTGAAGCTGGTCTTGAATTTGCAATCCTCCTACTTTGGCTTCTTGAGCCCCTGAGATTACAGGCATGTATCACTGTGGCCAGCCTATCTTTATTTTTTTGAGACAGGGTTTTGCCAAGTTGCTGAGGTTGTCCTTGAACTTGGGATCATCTTGCCTCAGCCTTCAGAGTTACTGGGATTACAGGCATGTGCCACCAAGCCCTGTGAAATGTGCCATCTTTATGATATGAACAGTAAGCTCTTAAAACTTTCTGGAGGTCAGTTTGGAAATATTTATCAAACAAAATTTAAACCATGTGTCATTTGACCAGGTAATTCTACTTCTCAGAAGTTAGCCTGAGAATTTAATTGGATAAGTGTGTACCAGTCTCAAATTTTTACTTGACATCAAGCAGTAATTTGTGGGAGAATGTTGTGTGATTTCATCTGGTTACAAAAGTTATGTTCTTAACATCCTTATTTTCAAAATCTGTTACACAGATTTTTCTTGAGGTTATTCATATTTTTAAACTAATAATAGCTTATGTCTTGGGAGTAGTATACATTTTATTCTCCTAAACTAATATTCAATATTCTCATAATTCCAAGTACCTGTCTTTTGGAATAGGAGTCTTTATTTTCTTTATCCTTACTTTTAAAGAATGTTTTAATTTTAAAATTCCACTATAAGAATAAGCCCTTTAATAGCCTTGCTCTCTAATATAAGCAGAAATTCTTCATAACTGTTCATACTGTTCATTTTAGCACTCCATCTCCAGAATTTGTCTAGCTCCATTATATTTTGAAATGCAGTGACCACTTTTGCAAAAATTATTCCAACAATAGATGTCTAATGATTTTATAAGGACAGGTTATTGTTTCTCTACAGTTTTAGTGGCCTACCCACTACTTTTTTGCATGTTACAATTTTTGTAGCATTCTCGTTTTATAAAAGGATTTTCATGATCTTTAATCCTAAATTGGGCACACACTGTATATGTTTATTTACTACTGAAAGAACAATGGCGTAGAGTAGATGAGAGATTAAGTAGTTTGCCCAAGTTCACACTACCAGTAAAGTTCTGCCAGCTGCCCATAAATTGAGAACTTCCAGGACTTTCACTAATGTAGACTTCTGAGCAGTGGATGTGTATAACAAACTACCTGTAAGTCATTCCCACTAAAACAACCCACAAACATAGGAAATTCAACATGCCCCAAATTATCCTCACCTTTTCCTTCACCCTTCCCCTCATTTCCCATCTTATAAATTGAGGTGTAACTTACAAAATACAAAACTCATTCTTTTAAAAAGTGTACAGTTCAGTAGTGGTTAGTATGTTCATAAGGTCGTGCAACTATTAATAATTCTAAAACATTTTTATCACCTCAGAAAGAAGCCTCATCCCTGCTCTCAGTCACTCTCCAATCCTTTCTTTCACCAGCCCCTGTAGGTCCACTAACCTACTTTGTGTCTCTGTGCATGTGTATATGCTGAATATTTCCTATAAATTGAATGATACTGTATGTGGCCTTTTGTGTCTGGCTTTTATGTGAAATGTTTTCAAGGTTCAAGCGTTGCATGTATCAGTACTTCTTCATTCCTTTTATGTCTCTTGTATAGACATTCCATATTGTTTATTCATTCATCAGTTGATGGGCGTTTAAGTTGTTTCCTTATTTTGGCTATTTTGAATAATGATACTATAAACATCCATGTACATGTATTTGTGTGACCTTGTGTTTTCAGTTCTCTTGGGTATATGTCTAGAGGTAGAATTGCTGGTAGCTCTGTGTTGAACTTTTTGAGGAATTGCCAATTTATTTTCCACTACACCATTGATACTCCTACTAGCAATTTATGAGAGTAGTTCTGTCGGTTTTGTCCATGAAGTGTTTCTCAGATCTGTTCAACTTCCTCCATCCATGTTGCTGTTGCTGTCATAGTTCAAGTTCAGTCATTTCTTGTAATAATTTCCTAACTTACCTCCCAGTCTCTATTTCCCTCTTTTCTGTTTTAACATTTATAGAAGTCAGAAGTACAGTCTGGAAAACAGAAACCACACCACACTAGACATTTCAACATGAAGAACTTAAGGTGGAGAATTAACTAGGTGTTAGAAGACTGAGAAGCAAAGGGAGAACACTAAGGTAATACAGTAATATGAAGAAGTGACCATTATCCCTAGGATTCTAGGAATGCAGGGAAGGTTTGGGGGTTATAACTACAAGCCCAAGCTCAAGGGAAGGACCAAGTTGCTGAGCCTTAACCCTCTGCAGAGATATTGCTTCACTACTGCTACTGGTGTCTCTTGCTACTTAATTGGTGCCTGTAAGTGCATGTACTGAGGCAGTATCTGGAAGGTCCATAATTTTGTCATAATAATGCTAATAGTGAGCGTGGTAAATCTGATTTCTCCCTTTTTACTTAAAAACCTTTCAGTGATTATTAGTATAGGACAAAGTACAAAATTATTTAATTATGGCATACAGGACCCTGTATAAGTTGTCCTCTGCATGAGTGTCCAATTTTACTTCTTGCTATCTACCTCTAAGCTAAATTATAGTAAACTACTTTTGTCCAGATTCTTATCATGCAGCTTGATGTTTTTCAAGCATTTTCTTTGCTCCTTCCTGCATGGAATGGCCCTACCTTCCAGTCTATGTTAATCATACAAAGTTGATCTCTCTCCTCTGTGCTACCATTAATACTCTGACCTGCTTATGGTGTTAACATTTATTTGAATTGTTTGCTTACATTCATTTCTCTTCCACTAGATTTAGCTCCTTCAGAAACTATATATAGGATGAGTATCTCATATCTGGAGCCAAAAGTGTTTCATTTTTTGGACTTCTTTGGATTTTGGGATGTTTGCACAGACTATCTGTTGAATATCTACAATCCAAACCTTTGTTTGTTTATAATGTCTGCTTATGTCAGGATTATTGTTAAAAACCAAGTTATGTTAAAAAGTGAACATGCTGAATAATTTGGTTATTATTAATTATAACAGAAAATGACAAACTGGTGTTCTGGCCAATGAATTTATTTTGTCTTGAATGATTTAGCCTTAGCTTTGACATTCCTCTTAATGGTCCTCTGGGAGAGTTTCCGTATATCAAAACAGTGTTTAAAGGCATATAATAACTGGGAAACACTTTTTAAAAATTTATACAAGACATTGTAAAAAACACGAAAATTCCAAATGCAGAGGACATAAATGATGGCAATAAATATGAATATATGAAAAGATTGGATAATATTTTATTATTACTGAAAGAAATTGATATTGAAGCAATATAAATTTTTAGCCTATCACACCAATAGAAATTTAAAGAAAAATAGAAATCTAAAATCCTTGTTAGTGAGTAGTGATGAATTTAATGCTGTGTGCAAAACTAATATGATAAATACCTTGTATGCACTAACTAGTTTTGTCATGTCTTCCCATTTTGTCACATTTTATTTAGCTCTTTTTTCAATATATAAAACTGTACAGTTGAAGATCCCAGAATTCTCCCCCCCTTAAAAAAAAAAAGACATGAGAGAAAGAATCAGTTTTATTTATTTTTCATGTGGTTTTCATGACATTTTGTTGTGTTGTGGTGCTGGGGTTCGAACCCCCACGTCCCTGCACATGTCAGGCAAGTGTTGTAACTGCTAAGCCACCACTCAAGCCCCATCTAGCCCTTTTTTTTTCTTTTTTTTTAAGATTTTTTATTTTGATGACAGGGTCTTATTAAGTTACTTAGGCACTCACTAAGTTGCTGAGGCTGGGTTTGAATTTGTGGTCCTCCTGTCTCAGTCTCTTGGGCCACCAGCATTACAGGCATGTGCCACCAAGGCTGGCATTCTCCCTGGTCTTAATTCTCTTCCTTCTCATAGGTGTTATAAAATCTCTATTGTTTTGATTGTATTTTTACATAAAGTTTTCATATTACATAGAGCTTGATTGAAGACAGTATTTTGTAGTTTAAAGATTATGTCTTACACTCATATGTATTTTATAAGACTTTTATAAGAAAACATGGAAAAGGTTAAAAATTATTGAGAGATTTTTAAATCTATCTTTGCAAACTAATACATTGAAAACAGGAAAGTTTGTTGTAAATTCATTTCAAATAATGCAGCATTTTTAGTATAGACTATTCTAGAGGGGTTGGTACACTTGAATAATTTGTTGAATTATTTATGCTAACATAATTTTAATATAAATTCATATTTCTTTTTAGTGTCTATATTTACATTGAATGAATTCATTCACTTACTCAGCAGAGAGGTATTGATTATCTGCGGTGTTCAAGACTTAACGCACATGTTGTGTAGTGGTGAGCAAAAGCTATGAGCCCTATCATCCAGGAGTTCAAAGCTTAGTTGGGAACAGGCTTATACAATTACAGAATTAAATACCAAATTATAAATTATAATCCCATGCTATCAAGGAAACATCAGAGTTGCTAGGGAAGGAAGAATCCTTTGGATTTTATTTTTAAGACTGCAGGAGGCTGGAGCGGTGGACTCAGTGGTGGAGTGTTTGCCTGCCATGCATGAGGACCCAGGTTCAAACCCCAGCACCGCGTACACAACTAAGTGTTAAAAAAATAAAAACCAGATGAAGAAAATAAATAAATTGATTCCCTCTCTCTTAAAAAAAAAGACTGAACGTGGCTGTTTTTGAAGAACTTTGAACAAGTGACATGATCTACATTTAAAAACAAATAATTTGCTACTGTGTGCAAAATATATCCTAGGGATACCTGCCAGGAAGCAATTACTACAACAGATCACCTGAGACCAAGCAGCTATTAGGGATTGGGGTATAACTAGGGGATGATGATAATGGTAAGTGCTTTGATTTAGTGTTTATTTTGAGAATAGATAAATGGTGTATAAGGGAAAATTATATATCATATAACTTTATTAGATGTCTGTGTAATTTTTCTTTGTAACAGACATTTTAGGATGCCATGGTAAGTATATCTGTATTATAACTATCATTTTCCATATTTCCTTAGTTTACCATAAGTGGCATTATTGTGCCAAAGACTATGAGCATTTGTATTGCTCTAGATAAATACTGTAATTGCTTTCCAAAGGGATTGTGCTATTTAATTGTATCACCAGAAATGTTTTAATTTCATCCACAATATACTCTTGCCAGCATAATACGTTTCATTTAGAAAAGTTTATACTGCTTCAGTAGAAAAAGAGACTGGCACTTTGAGAACAAAAGTAATACATGAAAAAACTTTCCCTTATTATTTTATCATATTGAGTGAATTTAAGTGACTATTTTATCCTGTTTCCTAAGGATATGTGTAACCTATGTACCTGATCTAAAAGTTTATTTGAAAGTCTAGAAATAGCACTAATTTAAGATGTGAAATTTGAATCCTTTTCTGTGCGCCTCATAAGCTAGTTTCATTGTAGAACCTATATTTTTTTTAGGAGTGTTAAGCTTTGATAGCCTCTGCTTTCACAAAAGTGGTGAGTTTTTTAAGTACGAAGGGAATACATAATACATGCTTCATTCATCATTCTTCAGATCTGTGAAAGGTTATTTTATTGGCTTGCTGCAAGGGGCTGGCAGATTTTTCTGTAAAAGGCCACATGGTTCTTTGTTACATAAATCTGTTTTGTTTTTTTTTTAAATAGACGGACAGTAAGAGAGAAAATCAGTTTTATTTAGTTTTTCATTTTTTCATGTGGCTTTCATTGCTCTTACACTTTGTCATGTATGTGGTGCTGAGGTTCAAACTCGTGTCCTTGCACATGTCAGGCAAGCACCGGAACTGCTGAGCCACTGCTCCAGCCCCAAATCTGGAGTCAATATTTTTAGGATCTGAAAGGGCCAAGATAATAGGAATGAGACTGCTTTCTCAGTTTCTTGATCTCCTTGGTAGAGTGTTCATCATGGAAACATCTCTTGCAATATGTGCAGAAACTGCTAAATATTCCACATTATATACTTTTTAAACAGTGTTTGAAATTTTTATTAAGTAGTACTTTATTAAGGTACTTCTTGGAGGAATGCTATATAGACAGTGAGATAGTCCATAGCCACACCTTCTCTGTTGTAGTATTAAGGAGGTTTGTATGGCTCCAGAATCTGTGTACTTAACTTTATTGTTGTGAAATATTTTAGATTTGAGGCCTAAGGAAACTATCAACCATTATGCTAATTTTAGTTAGTATTGATAAGCAAAGAGTGTTAGTTATAGGTAAGTGTTAGCAATAGGTAAGGAGAAGTTTTTGGTTAGTTTTATATACTAGAACCTCACCTTGGTAATGGATTGAGTAAGACCCTGTATTTGCTGTTGATTCCTGCTCTTTCATTATTCTTCAATAATTCATCTTATAGTTTTATCCTGTAAAGAATGAGGATTTAACTTGGTGGTAGAGTGCCTGCCTAGCATGTGTAAGGCTCTGAGTTCAGTCCTCAGCACCACAAAAAAAAAAAAAAACAAAACCCACTGGTTTTCAATTTATAACCTATAGGAGTTCTTTTTAGTAGTAATTAAGTGGATAGGGTAAGTTGATAAAATTGTCAGTCAGCTTTTCAAAACATTAATAAAGAACTTCTTGTTTAGAAAATCAGTATCCATCCTTTTTTTCTGATTGGTGAGATAATTATCATTACATTCAACTTGGAAAATATAGTACACTTTGAAAATTAAGCAAGAGATCATAGTCTAGTATGGTAGTCTTTCATACTTTATAAAATCAATCTAAAGGGTCTGGTGGGTGAAGCTCAATTGTTAGAGCACATGCTTAGCATATGTTAGGCTCTGAGTTCAATCACCAGTACCAAAATGAATAAAAATGCTAATCATTTATTAATATGTTCATTGTATCATCTAGTACCAGAGAGAGAGAGATGCAAGAGATAAATGTCTTCTCCATCAAAAACAACCTTTTAAAATATTTTGATGTGGGCTGGAGTGGTGGCTCGGTGGTTTCAGCACTTGCCTGGCATGCTCAAGTACACCAGTTCAAAGCCCAGCACCATGTACACAGCAAAGTCTCAGAGAAACGGAAGTCACATGGAAAAACTAAAAGAAAAATTGCTTCTCGCTTTCTCCTCTCTCACTGTCCCTTCTTTCTTTAAAAAAAATTTTTTAATGTATTTATACAAAATCTTTAACATGTATATAGCTATGTTTATGTAACAATATACCCATATTTTATTGGGATCATGCTATATATGTATCTTTGTGTTCTTACCCTGTAAAATTTTTAACATTTTGCAAAAAATGAGTTTTTAATGATACTTCTCTCTCTTACTTTCTCAAATGATTGAACAATCAGTAAAGTACTTCCTGAACTAAGGACTCTTAAGTACTATGACCCATGCATGGAACAATAAGAAATATTTTTATACATTATGTCCATTGTCAGCACTGCCTCTTACTCCACAGCTTCACGTTGTATCATCCCCTTTGCTTATTTACTTGAGGCCTGTTTGGCAGAGTGTGTGAAATTTTAGGTGCCAAGTATCACTCAAAAGTCAGAAGAAAATCAGATTTTCATTTCAAGATTCTGTTACCCACCCCATTCCTTTTTTTCCTCTAGTGCTGAGGATCAAACCCAGGTCCTTGACCTTGGTAGGGAAGTCCTCTACCACTGAGCTACACCCATAGTTTCACTCTGATAGTTGAATAGTTTAAGATCTCTCTCTTTTTAATAGACACCCCTCTATTTGCAGATGAAATGGTTATGCTCTTTAAAGCTATAATACCCATCTGGCAGTTAGGTGTTGCTCCCAAACTTTTCAGAAATGAATGAAGGCATTAAAATCCTGCTTATTCTCTTGTATATTTCTTTGACCATAAATAAAGTTAGATGCATGACAGTTATTTGAAAGTTGATTGGTTTTTTTTTATTGTCATCACAGTCATCTTGATGACTATTTTCATAATATTTTCTTTTATAGTTAGGTTTGTTACTACTAATACATACATTTGCATTCTTGAATCGGCATGTAACACCTTGAATTTTTTGTGGTACAATATACATAAAGTCTGTCACTGTGGCCGTTTTTAAGTGCTCAGTTCAGTGACGTTAAGCATGTACACAATGTTATGCAACCAGCACAATGTTGTATAACCATTAGCACTGTATACTTAACCTGCTTTTAGAACTTCTTTCATTATTCCAAACTGAAACGCTGTACCCATTCCACAACTCCCTAATCCTTTCCTCAGCTCTTGTTAACCTCTATTCTACTTTTGTTGTGGGTGTTTCATATATGTGGAATCATGAAATATTTGTTCTTTTGTGTCTGACTTACGTTACTTAGCATGATATTTTTAAGGTTAATTATGTGTATCAGAATTTTATTCCTTCTTATGGATGAATAATAATTCATTGTATGTATATGCTATATTTTGTTCATTCATCTGTTAATGGACATTGTTTCTACATTTTGGCTATAATAAATAATGGTGCTATAAACATCAGTGTACAAGTATCTGTGTTTTGAGTCTCCACTTTCATTTCTGCCTATCTAGCAAGGAATGGAATTACTGGGTCACGTGGTAATTCTACCGTTGAATTGTCAAGAAACAGTTAAATTGTTCTCCATATGGCTACATCATTTTATATTCTCACCAACACTGTACAAGGATTTCAGTTTCTCCACATTCTCACTCAAGTGTTGTTTTCTGCTTTTTTCTTTTTTTTAATAGCCATCCTAATGATTGATAGGTGATGTCTCAGAATTTTGGTTTCCATTTTCTTGAATGACTTATGATTAATGATGTTGATCATCTTTTTATGCAGTTTATTTGGCCTTTTGTTCGTCTTTGGAGAAATACCTGTTCAAGTCCTTTGTATATTTTGAATGGGGTTATTTGTCTTTTTTTTTTTTTGGTTCAGTTTTATATAACACCTTTTTAAAAGGTACACTATAATAATCCAGACTGTTTCTCCCTTCTCAGGATTCCTACAGGAAACAAGTAGTAATTGATGGAGAAACCTGTCTCTTGGATATTCTCGACACAGCAGGTCAAGAGGAATACAGTGCAATGAGGGACCAGTACATGAGGACTGGGGAGGGCTTTCTTTGTGTATTTGCCATAAATAATACTAAATCATTTGAAGATATTCACCATTATAGGTGGGTTTAAGTCGAATATAATAAATTGGCATTGAGAAGTGATTATAGCTTTCATTTGATGATTTTTTGCTAACTGGCATGCCAATATTATCTAATTTAAATTTTAAAATAATTTTTTTGAGTCAGGTAATGATTCTGTTTTATAAATGATTTTTGACAATTAGAGCAGTTGAGTAACTCTTTCCAGATTGTATAGACAGTAGTAGTGTTAGGATTGAAACTTACACCTGTTCAACTGCAGAATTTTCTGTATTCTTAACTACTGTGTATTAGGGAAACAGTATTTTAAACTTTTTAGATACATCATAAAAAATGAACATCATAAAAATATGAAAAGGTGATTTGAGAGTGTTCATGAATGATTTTTAAAGTAATCATGAATGCTTATATATATATTTAAATATATATTTAAATAACATATTTAAATACAACTTGGTGTAAAAAAATGGAAGAATTAGAGCAATTGTAGTTGTTTAAGAATCTGACAAATCTGCATAAAAGTGATTTTAATAATTATTATATTAAAATAATATATTGTTTCCTTGAGAGTTTACAGTTTTCATAAAACTGCACATTAAGGGTTGGAGCAGTGGCTTAGCAGTTGGAGCATTTGCCTGGCATGTGCAGTGACCTGGGTTAGAATCCCAGCACCACATGCACAACTGAGTGTTGGAGAAACAAAGGCCAGATGGAAATATAAATAAAATTGATTTAAAAAAAAAAAACAAAACTGCATGTTAAGCAAATATTCCACATACTGGCTATGTCATATAACAGCGAGTTATCTGAGCCTAGTTAAAAGGTTTAGCATTTTATTTAAGGACATTTATTATAGTTGTTTACTCTGTAGCCGAGTGATAAGAGACAATTTGGGTGGTTGGTAGGGGTAGGTTTTGTGTTTTTTTTTTTTTTTTAAGAACAAGATAGATGAAATTTCTTGTTTACTCAGCTAAATAAATAGATGAACTGGGAATTTGTACCATTTCTGACTCTGTTGTCTAATGTGCCACTTCCATGCTGCACCTTGAAATTCAAATACAATTGTGAAACAATAGAATTTTACCTCAAATTTAAATTAGCAACATGTAGAAGGACTTTTAACATAAGTGACTTCAATGTTGTCCATATGAAAATCAAAGTCTTTACAGTTGTCACTTTCTTTTTTGAGAGAGTACAGTAGTCCCCTCCCTTATGCACAGGTTCACTTTCCAAGGTTTGACTTATGGTCACTTGTGGTCTGAAAATATTAGACTATTCCAGAACTTAACAATTTGTAAATTTAAAATAGTTTTTATTACAGTAGATGTGTTCATTGTTCTGTTTTATTATTGTTACTCTTTTACTGTGGCTAATTTATAAATTTTATCATCAGTATGTATGTATAGGAAAAGCAGTCTATATGGGTTTGGTACTTTCCACAGTTTCAAGCATCCACTGGGGGGGGTGGAATATATAATCCACAGAAAAGGAGGGGAGTTTTCTCAAATGTAGAAGTTACTTAAATCCTATTAATTCATGTTTTGGTAAAAATATTTTTAATTGTAATACTTTTAATCACATATTTCTAAGATTATAGTTTTTAAATTAGGCATTTGGTTCAGAATTTTATGTTCTGTTTTATTGTGATCTGTCTGCATTTGAAGCTATTAGATTGTAGATTTACTGTACTTCTGTAGTTATTTGATCTTTTAAGAGGGAATTACTAGAAAAAGCAGCAAGGAAAATTTTAGTATGGTGAAAATTAGAAATAGTATGAAAACTTCATTCAACCAAATTTTATAAGGCAAAAGTTATAGACAGTTTTTGAAGAATTTTTCTTTACTAATGCCTTTGTTATAATTTTTTTTTCTTCCTCAGAGAACAAATTAAAAGAGTTAAGGACTCTGAAGATGTACCTATGGTTCTAGTAGGAAATAAATGTGATTTGCCTTCTAGAACAGTAGACACAAAACAGGCTCAGGACTTAGCAAGAAGTTATGGAATTCCTTTTATTGAAACATCAGCAAAGACAAGACAGGTAAGTAATACTGGAATAAAATACACATCTGTTTTCTACAAAGTACATATTTTAATCATCAGTCATAATTTACTAATCTATATTCTGATTTGCATCATTTTGTAGTCAGGAGGGCAAGGGCATTAATAAATATATGTATTTGATAGTATGATTGGTATTATATGTTTTATCATTTAAAATGACCAGTTTTTCTTCTTATTATACTCATAAAGGAAATAAAACAGTGTTTATTTAGTAAATGTTCTCTTGAGAACTCTGTGCTTCTTAATCCAGTGTCCATGATACTATTTTTGGCTTTGGTTTCTTTTCACATTGAAAAGTTTTCTTCAATTCTGAGCACATCTTAACATTTAGGGTTCAAGGAATGCGGAAAATTTTTCAGTTATATAGGTAAAGACAACAGGAAAACAAATTTTGAGTTTCCTATTTTAATGAAGCACTTTTAAAAAGATTATTATGTCATATAGTTCTGGATTAAACTTTATTGTATTTGAAGAATTTTGCTTTTTCTGATTTTTTTTTAAAGGATATTTTTGGAGAAAGTTTTCATTAAAGCAAGGGAATATTTGGAAAATAGAAATTCTCAGTTTTATTGGGTACGTTGTTCTGACCAAAATTAATGCCAGATGAAACCTGAATTTTGTTTGGAAAATCATCTTCATTTTTAAAATAACTTTTTTGTAGGTAATTTCTGTTGATACCACTTAACCTTTTTGTATGATTTTAACATATAGTTAAAAAAAATCCTGGGAACGTATGGAATATAACTTTCATGTACTGAGCAATTGATTAATTTATGTTTTATGAATTTGTTTTGGCCTTTTTCTGGTTATGAGTACCCAAGACCCAAAACAAAATTTTGTAAAACTTTGAATGCCAAGAGTTTACCAAAAAAATATGAAAACTCATTATAGGATTAAATATATAAAAACAGGCATTCCAGAAATTTTTACTGAATTTATAAGGGGATAAAATTGAAATGTAAATTGTTCACCTGGTGTATGTCTTATTTCCCTGGCAGGAAATCGTGTACCTTTTCCTGGTTGTACACATTTGGTACACAGTTAAAAAAAAAAAAAAGTATTAGGATATTAAAAACTGAATGTCTGTAGTTCGGACACCTTGTAGAATATCTCTTCTATAGCAGTTTTACTGACACCTGATTTATAGTTTAAAGGAAGCCTTGATATATATCATTTCATTTTAGAGGAACTCAAATTCATTCAAATCCATTCCCAGGTTCCAAAGACTGGGAAGAGGTGTGTTTTTTTATCATCTTTCCACTGATCTTCTCTGATCATTCTCCTTGGTTTTCCTTAGGAGAGAAGGTATTCAGAAAAGCTGATTGTAATATTTATAAAGTTTTTTTCTAATATTTGCTTATGAAAAAATTCAAATGCACAATTGAAAGAATTTTTTTGAAAACATTTACATACCTAGTACCTGGCTTCTACTATTAACATTTAGAATTTTTATTGCATTAGGTATAACTTTTTTTAAAAAAGTTTTTTGATTGTAGGTGGACATGATACCTATTAAAATAATTTTTTATGTGGTGCTGAGAATAGAACCTAGTTCCTCACAAGCTCAGCAAGCACTGAGCCACAGTAACGGCTGCTTAACTTTAAAAGTTATTTTTTAGAGTTTTCTTTATGGTCGTTTCATAAAGAAAAAATATGAGACTATGTAATGTAAATGGTTGCAATAGAGAAGTGCTTCTCATACTTTTAATATGCATATAAATCAACTAGGTTTATTAAAATCCAGATTCTAATTCAGTGGGTTTAGGTTGAGAGACAAACAGCTCTGTCTCCTTTCTTTGTATGATTACTACCTCAGAAGTATTAATTTATTTTTGGTGTTTGACACTAATGGTTTAATATTACACAGTATCTATAACTGATCAGAAAACTATGTGACTTCTTTTATTATTTGTTTTGTGGTACTGGGGATTGAACACAGGGATGCCATACTACTGAGCTATATCATCAGCACTTTTTATTTTTTTGTTTTTTTAAAGAGAGACAAAGAATCAACTTTTATTGAGTTTTTTGCATGGCTTTTGTTGCTCTGACACTTGGTGTGTACGTGGGTGCTGGGGTTTGAACCAGTGTACTCGCATATGCTGGGCAAGCGCCGTAACCACTGAACCACAGCTCCAGCCCCGGTACTTTTTATTTTTTGAGATAGGGTCTTGTGCTGTGTTGCCTATCTTGCTAAGTGGCCTCAGACTCCTGTCTCAGCCTCCCAAGTAGTTGGAATCACAGGCATGCACCACCATGCCTGGCTCTGGCTTTTTGTTTTAAAATAGATTTTTGGGTTTTATACTCTTTTGTGGCCATTCTAAAAAATAAAATGCTCTTTTGAAGGTGTAAGATAACAGTAGATTCATTTAAACTTGCTTGGTAGAAATTTATGTGGATCATCTGTGTATTGAGAGATTTAACAACATAATACAGTCTTTCTTGTATTTATATCTCATTTTATTGAAGTCTTTTATGTTGTTAAACTATAGCTTAGATATTTAATTTATGTTCTTTTATTAAGTGGACTTAATGATTTGCCTAGAAATTAATTTGCTTTGGAAAGTTTATTCATCCTCCTTTCTTTAATTTGGTATTTGTGTGTTTTGGGAAGACTTTAAAGAGCTGTTCCAAATAATTTTAGAGATTGCAATATAAAATATGCACATTTTAATAAATTGTACATCCCCAGTCTTGTTGAAAATTTGAAGCCCTGCCTTTTGCAGAATATTTTGTTACTCATCTGTTATTCCATTTGTTATTTATATAAAATAAATTTGCATATCCTTACTGTATTTTATTAGCAACTTAAATACCCTAATTTTTGGTCTTGTTCATGAGCTTAAAATATAAATACTAAAAATAATTATATTTAGGTTAATAGGAACAGAACATTTGTTTAGAAGTTGTCATTGATAAGAGCCAGCAAGCTTTTTCTGTAAAGGGCCCACCAATAAATATTTGGGACATTGAGGGCCACTAGGGGCATCTGTTGCATATTTCCTTTTTTTTTTTTTATTTTTCCTGTAACCCATTAAAGTTATAAAAGTCATTATTATTAGCTTGTGTGTAAAACAAAATCAGGATGAATTTATTTGGCCTATGGGCTGTGGTATACTATCCTGACTCTCTGGATAACTAAGACAAAAGAAGTTAGGCTAGAGTTTCAACTTAAATTATACAGGGTAACCTTGGTAATTTTAAAGTAAAACATATTTCATGAAAGGAAAATAGAAAATTTACTCTGGTACTTTTAAAGTACCAGAGTAAATTTGGTACTTTAAAAGTACTAGGTTGTAGAATTTATGTTTTTTACCAACTTAACAATTCTAAAGTTCCCATACCTTGTCAGAATATAATGCATTTTAAATTCTGTACAGTCTTTATCTGAAAGGCAAAGGAGGTTATTCTGTCCTAGTATGTCAAATGTGGTATAAAGACTGCTACTTAGTTTCACATTATCTGGGTAGTTAGTGATTGACAGATTTTTCTCTTGCCTTTGGGTAGTGCATGGCAGTGTTGGCAAAGGCTGTTGAAACTGAAACCTTGACACCATGGGAATTAGCTGAGAGTTTTCCAGTCAGCTAAAATCAAAAGTGGGGAGGGTTCAGTAAATGGATGATAGAAAGAGTTCCCAGAGTATGTGCTGCTGGTGATTTAAGCTTTTTTGCATTCTGGTAGCCTCAATTTGAACATAATGTAAAAGCTAATTTTCCATATTTGAAAATGTTGAGTAATTTCCTGGTTTTGTTGTTAATTTTTAGATATATAAAACTAGTTGAAAGAACACCTTCATTAAAGCTTACCATAAACTTAAGTTTAACAAAACTAAAAAATTTCATGTGCCATTATTTCTGTTTAATAGGTGATTTTTCTAAACATAATATCATTATTTTGAACTTTAGCTTTTTATGAGTTAAAAACTGACAAAATAGTTATTGTTATTTATTTATCATGGGTAGCCTCCGAAGTATTGGTATTGTATTTCAGTAGTGCCTGAAATGGGCTCTAGTTTAGCAGAAGTCAGGGGGGCAAAGTTGCTTTTCAGAATACATCTTGTCCCTCCCTTCGCTTCCACCATGAAAGCTGATAATGCTTATATCTGTATATAGTTAGAATATTTGATGTGTTCTTTTCTTGAAATAATTTTGCAAGAATTTTTACAGATTCTACAGAAACGGACGATTGATGAAATAAAATCTCTTAGTAAAAGCATAAGCCACAGAATGCAGAACGATACTGTTTGTCAGCAATTCTTTCTTTACTTTGGTGTGTTTTCATGTTGTCACAAGTTTGTTTCCAGATAATAGTTGATAATATTGTCCAATCTTTTTATTTAAAAAGGAGTTACATATTTAAACTTGTATACTTTTGTTCCTACATAAATATTTTCATTTGTTCTTAGTCTTTAATAAGTGACATTTAAAAGTATTTGTGGCAAAAAGTTATATCCCCAAGGCTAAATCACTGAATGCCAAGAATTTAGCAGCTAGTCACAGTGGGCATTATGTTTCAGTTATACTTTATCTTAAACTATCGTCAAAGTTTGGAATTTGAAACCAATGTTCTATTTTATACTTGTATACTATATGTACTTTTAGAAACAAGAGTCAGTGCCATTGGTAAGGCAAGGATATATAACAATGTTCTCTGTATGTCAGTAGACTTTAAAGCATATTATCAAGAAATGACTAATTCAAAACTGAAAAAGTCTGAAAAAATATGGTAAATAACTGATAACTGATTTTTTAATATCTAATTTAAATTTGTTATTAGTATAAAACTTAGAAATGGAGAAAGTTATTCTGGAATAAGTTTCTCAGTGTTGTTAATTACCTCAGCCACTGAGGTCCTGATACTTGAATTCTTGGTGGTGGGTAACATTCTTTTTTAATTATTAGCTTCCAATTCTCTCTCTGCATTGCCAAAAACAAAATCATATATTCTGGTATTGGTGATGGGGATGCTCACACTGAAAATGCAGGTACATTCAAATTGATTTTAGAATGTTACAATCAAAATTTGCTTCTGCTAAATCAGTAGATGATCATTACCCTATTTTTCCCCCTCAGCTTGTTTTTAGTACTTCTACATTGACTTTGTAACTTTTATTTTTTAAACAGGAATAAAAGTTTACATCCTAAAATTTTTAAGAAAATATGAGCTTTTACCTGGTTTGTGTGCACATATCTATCTATATATAAATATATAGTTTCTTGGATTGATTTCCACATTGAAAGAATTAGTTATGAAAATATCAAATGACAACTCATGCTTTGTTGTGCATGTTTTACAAGTCATTTTAATGTTTTAAATTACTTATTTTGCTTAATGAAAGTTTCTAATATATAATTTTTCATGGACAAATGAACAAAAATCTTTTTTTCATAATTAAAAGTATTAAGTATTAAAAATTTACAGGCACATTCAAGTGGGAATTTAACTTAAAATGCCAACATATTTTAACAATTTCAAAAGGTACTTGGAAATTTTCATTTCCATTTAGCTTAGGTAGCTAGCTGATTTTCTTGAAAATAATGTT
>PVKS010010613.1:0-59518 GCA_004027875.1 Aplodontia rufa | reverse complement strand
AGGTCTTCTGTAATTTCTTTTTTTAGAGTTTGATAGTTTTCTTTGAATAGGTCTTTAATGTCCTTTGTAAGGTTAATGCCCAAGTATTTCATTCTTTTGGAAGTGATGGTGAATGGGAGAGATTTTCTGATTTCTTCTTCTGCAGCTTTGTTGTTGGTGTAAAGAAATGCTAGTGATTTGCTGGAATTGATCTTGTATCCGTCAAGCTATTCTTTTACTGTGTGATTTATAGACACATGCCACCATGACCAGCTCAGAGCAATCTTAAAAAAATAATTATTTTAAGATCCTAAAAGAACCATATGAATTCAGCTACATAGGTCATCTGCTATAAATTTTGTTTATTTTCTTTGCATCAATGTACAAATCATGTTTCATCAATATTGAAAATAAATACACAGAAAATTAAGAACATTTCATTATAAAGTAACCCATGATGGCACTTAAAGCCATAATTACACAATTACTCTTCTGATTAACTGCTTATACAAGCTACTTTATTCATATCTATACCTGTTAATCTTTTGGTGTCAATTTGACTAAGTTAACCAATGCCAAGATGGCTGGGAAAACATTATTTATGGATGTTTCTGTGAGGCTGTTTTCAGAAGAGATTAGCATTTAAGGGAATAGACTAAGCAAAGAAGGTTGCCCTCACTAATGTAGATGGGCCTCTTCCAATCCATTAAGGGCCTGAATGGAACAAAAGAGCAGAGAAAAGGGCTAGAGTGGTGGCTCCGCGGTTATGGCGCTTGACCAGCATGCACAAGTACAGGAATTCAAACCCCAGCACTATGTACACACCTAAGTGTCTGAGCAACGAAAGCCACATGAAAAACTAAATAAAAATCGATTCTCTCTCTCTCTCTCTCTCTCTCTCTCTCACTTTCCCTCTCTTTAAAAAAAAAAGCAGAGAAAGACTAAATTCACTTTTTCTTTCTTGAACTAGAAAATCCATCTTATCCTGCTCTCAGATTTACAATGCTCCTGTTCTCAGACTTTCAGACTCAAACTGAGACTTACATCATTGACCATCCTGGTTCTCAGACCTTTGGACTAGGGTTGGAGATGACTTCCATCACCTTTAGTAGTTCTCCAGAAGATTATGGGATTTTTCAGCCTCTTTAATTACATGAGCTGATGCCTTAGAATAAATCTCTTTCAATCTATCTGTATATGTCCTATTGGTACAGTTTCTCTAGAGAATGCTAAATAATAAAATACATTAATAGATTTTCATCACTTGGTAGAAATTTTTCTTACTTTCAGTATTTTAGTCATGATTAGTTATAGTTTCTTTCTTACTATGGTTATTTGAAAGTAATACCAGAAAGTCTTTTTCTCTTTGATAATTTTCCCAGAACAAAGTTCCATAAGTCCTATACTTCTGTATCTTACTACTTTTTTCTTTTTCTCCTTTCCTACTACCTCTTTCTCTCTCGTTCAGTTCAGAATTTCTAAGACAAATAGAAGGAATCACTAATATCCCCACACTAGGGGAAATATGCCTTAACAGGGTTCTTCTCCACTGTACCGCACTATCAGTAGAAAGACCAAAGACCAGTTGCTGTAAAATTATGATACAACTCAGTAAGTGAAATCTAAAAACTCAATCATGTTAAGTGTACTTTGCATTACCGTAAAGTCAGTGAAATGACTGGGTATGGCTTCATCAACCCAGCCAACCAAAGTTCCTGAGAATCTAGCTGTGCATTCCAATTCACCTTGATTCTAGCCATATTTTGTCATCAATTAGTTGTGGTTTTTCTACTCTGCCTTAAATTTTAGTGGAGATAATTTCAAGTTCTATGGCATCCATAAATGACAGAAGAGAGGCAGTGGCTCCAGGAATACCCTGGCTAGTTGGCACTGATTTCGTCAACCTCATCTAAAGAGACTGGGTAGAAAGAATAGTGAGAATATAGAAATCTGATTTTTGCTTCCATTTCCTCAGAAGAACTTCCTGTATATCTCCACCCAATCTTGTCCTTGCCCATTTAGCACCATAAGGAGGAATGTGTTGTATTGTAACTGAATACATTTTATTGTATATGTAATTGCAGAGTTTTACTCAATCTAGCAATCAACAGAGAATTTTGAATTTGGTATATATTATGGTTTAGATGTAAGGTATCCCCCAAAACTCATGTGTGAAACAATGTAAGAAAATTTAGAGGTGAAATTATTTGGTTATGAGAGAATTAACCTAATCAGTGAATGAATCTCCTGATAGGGATTAACTAAGTGGTAACTGTAGAGTGTCTCAGGAGGAAATGGGTCATTTGTGGTATGCTTTGGGGGTCTATTTTGTACCTGGCAAGTGGAGCCTCTCCCTGCCCCTTCTTGGTGACCATAACCTGACCTGCTTTCCTCCACCATACTTTCCACCATGATGTTCTGCCTCACCTTGAACCCTGAAGAATGGAGCCACTGTCTATGAACTGAGACCTCTGAAGCCATGAGCCCCAAAATAAACTTTTCCTCCTCTAATTGTTCTTGTCAGGTCTTTGGTCATAGCAGTGAAAAAGTTGACTAAAACAGTATAGAAAAGTTATAAGATTTCTAACTCAAAGTTAAACAAAAAGCATGCTTTTAGTGGTGATCGTTGTGGTTAACTTGGCAAGATGATGTGTCTAAGTCAATCATAGTAATCCATTTCTCATTTCAGTTATTGGTTTGAAATGGGCACATGAACCAATCTAGCCAATTAAGATACAGAGAAGCCAAACTGGAGCATCTGGGAAAGTTTTTCATTTATAAAAGAAAAAAAATTGGGGTTTGAAAGAAGAGATAGTAGCTCATTTTCCCCTAGAGTTTACTGAGTCCAGATAGGAATCTTGGAATTGCTACAACCATCATGTGACTATAATGGGAATCTGTAACAGAAATTCTTTCCTTGACCAAATTTTTTTTTGGCTCCTCTGATCCTACTACTCAATTAGGACAAAATTTGGGCTTCTGATCAATCCTTTATAGAGGCTACTTTTAGCAAATATCCTAATAAATCACTTTATCCAGAATTGCCATCTTCAATATCTGATCACCTTGGCCTACCTTTAGCTACAATCCTATTCGATTGGTTCAGAAAGATTGCCCTCACCTCTTAGTAACTGCCATCCACCAATCCCCCCAAACCTTCTCCTTGGCTATAAATTCCTACTTTTCCTCATTGAATTCAGAATTCAGCCCATTTCTATATTGAGATGGGTTTTCCTGTGTTGCTATAATTTCTGTTTAAAATACTTTTACCTCTTTACTGCTGTCCACCTTTGGTTTTCTTTGACTTCAGTCCTCTCAAGAACTCAGTGGTGAGAACAGTAAAACAGAGACAAAAAAAGAACTGGTTCCTCAGTGACCTTGTTAGCTGTGATCCACACAATAACCCATTTTAGTCAAACATTGGAAGTGGAGGTTCAGGATGAAGGATGATACTTCATTCTTAATTATGTGGCTTTCTTCCCCCCAACCCCCAACTTCCCTTTTAGAAGAATAAGAACTATATCTGAAGATTCTCTGAAATCCAGAGAAAGCAAAACAAAGAATAAACTACGTTTAGTGGTAGTACTCCCAGGTCTCAGGTTGAGGACTGTGAAATTTAACATTACCCAACCAACCACATTGTCTCTGTGGGAAACTTACACTGATCTTGGCATAGCAAGATGCCCAGGAACACCTCTCCTACCCATTAGAACACCACAGAGACCTTGAGGAATATGTTAAATGCCTTGCCTTTGTAGAACATTTTTAACTTGCTGCAGTACTTTCAAATCCATTAGCTAATTGCAATCTTCAAAACACTGTGCTCAGGTAGATATTACCCCCATTTGACAAATGACAAGTGCAGAGTGCATAGAGAAGGTAAAACACTTGCTTAAAATAACTCAACTAACTACCCTGTGAATAGTCGATAGCCTAATATTCCTTGCTCAGAAAAGCAAATACACTTCGATACTGATGTAAATATGCTCTGCTCAGGATTTTCCCAGAGTCAAAAGGTCCACAATGTCTCTGAATTTTCAGATACATCCTAAATACACACTTGCCTACCTTTAGTCTCTGCTGTAGCCAGTTTCAGTCTTTTAACTTTCTGTCTTTCCATCCTCTGTCACTTTCATCCATTCAGTACGACCAAATGATTCAGAAACTCTATTGGGAAATGTTTAACAAAGAAAAGTACCGCCCAGGAAAAGAGAATAGAGGACCATAGAGATCAGAAACAGCTGGAGAAGTTGAATCATTTTCGTTGATCAAACCAAAGAAAAACAGTAAGGATAACTGGATTCAGTTTTTAAATAGGGTTCAAAATAAGAGTCAACCTTTAACATCAATCTACAAAGTAGCCAGTTGAAGACTGTTAGGGTTTGGATATGAGCTATCCCCCAAAAGCTCATGTAAATGCAGAAGTATTTAGAAGTAAATTATTAGACTGTGAGAGCTATAACATAATCTGTCAATCCTAATTTAAAAGGACTACTACCATGCTGAATGGAAAATCTGGACTGGTAGGGCTTAGCTGCAGGAGGTCACTGGGAACATGCTCTGAAAAGGTTTATCTTCCCAGCAGCCTCTCCCTCATCTCATTCCTGGATGCATAAGCAAAACAGCACTCCTCTGCCATACCTTTTCCCTATAATGTTCTGCCTCACGGTGTGTCCAGAGTGATGGAGTTGGCCAAGCAGGAACTAAACCTCTAAAATCATAGCTTAAAATAAACTTTTCCTTATCTAAATTGTTCTTATCAGGTATTTTGACCACACTGACAAATTTTACATTGTGAGATGGACATGAACTTTTGTGGGTACTGGGGTGGAATGTTGTGGTTTGAATATGAGGCATCTCCCAAAAGCTCCTGTATTGTGGCAGGCATACTCAGAAGTAAGTAATTAGATTATGAGAGCTATAACCTAATCAGTTCATCCTATTAAAAGGACTACCACGTTGGGTGGTAACTCTGGCCTACTGAGGAATTACTATACTGGCTCACCTTAGCCCAGAGTGATGAAGTTGGCTGACCACGGATGAAACTTCTAAAACCATAAGTTCAAAATAAAGGTTTTCTTCTTGAAGTTGTTCTTGTTGGGCATTTTGGTCACAGCAACAAGAAATAACTAATACACATCCCTATCAAACCAACCAATAAAAGAAAGGAGAAAATAGCCTCTACTTTCTATAAAGCCAAAAAATCAAGAACAAAAAACTAAATAGTCAGTTTTAAAATATTTGTTGCTGAATTTAATCCTTTTAAAGACAGGCTTCAAATTGTTAAGTCCAAATTTCTAGGAAAGAACTGCAAGTGATTTCCATCACAGTAGATTTATTCTTTCTTTGTTTACCAGTATAGGAGCATATTATTTTAAAATATCTTTCTTTTTCAGAATTTTACTATGCCAGAAAAAAATAAAATTTGCAATATAGATGATAGTGCTTTCCCCTTTTTTGTGTTATATGACCTACAATTAAAAGACTCATTCCCCAAACTATTGGAGGCAGACATTCTTATATTTAAGAATATTTAAGCAATGTTTTATTATGACTATAATGACTTCTATGAAAAAAAAGTATTTCAGTATTCAATTATATAGAGATTTATAACTAGTTTCCCCTAATCTTTTCATTATACATTTTATAATATGTTAGAAAGAAAGCTTGATCATGGAATTACCTTTGCAAACAAGATGATGGGGGAAAAACAATTAGAATTCTCACACACTGAACAGAAAGCTTCAGAAACAGGCCAAGAGAATGAAGATGAAAGAGACAGTGGACAGAGAGCACCATTTGCCTGTTAATAGAAAGCTAATAAAAAATTTTAATGCAGAAGTTTTTCTACCTCTATAAGGTCCTTGCCAAAGTGTATAGAATCCTGCAAGCACTGTGCAAGTTTTATTTGTGTGTATGTATTCTAGGAAATTTAAAAAAAACCATCAGTACTGGCTTTTAATAGGTCTATTTATATAGAAGTTTCTTACATGTATTTCAGTATTTTTCTGTCATATTACTAAATAAGAACAGTTGAACTTAGATATAGTCTATAATTTTTGTTTTCAAACAGCATATTTGTGGCTGGAGTGGTGGCTCAGCAGTTACAGCACTTGCCTGGCAGGCACAAAAATGAAATTTCAAACCCCAACACCACGTACACAACAAAGTGTTGGAGCAACGAAAGTCATGTGAAAAACTAAATAAAACTTGATTTTCTCTCTTTCTCTCTCACTGTCCCTCTCTCTTAAAAAGAAAAGCATACTTGTGAAAAAAAATACATGTCAGGAGAAAGAGACTAGGTACACAACATGCAGCCAAAGAAAAGAAATTCTGTACAAACTCCAGTCAGTATCTTTACAGAGATAAAATAAAATTGTATGTCTGTGCAATAAGAAGAGGAAGCTATCAAAAGGAGGAAATCCGAGTATATTCAGAGAAGGATTTCTCAGAAATAAGCTAAATTTTATAATTTTAATAGTAGGGTAGGAAAATTAGTCTGGGCAAACCACCCAGAAAATATTCCAGAGAGAACACAGAAAATGCTTAAAGATATAACACAAGAAACATTCTCAGAACAGAAAAACATAAACCTCTAGAGATATAGGAACTGTGTAACGAATGAAGAAAAAGCTACACAAACTCTTATCATTGACAAATTTCAAAATGCCAGGATAAATACAATGCTATTCAGAAGCATATGAATACTAAAAAATGGTGCAGCAATACCTTCAACATCTGAAAGGAATTTTCTTCTTTATTGTTTCTTTTCTAGATATATGTGACATTAGAATATACTACAACATAATTATAAAAGCATGGGGTATAATTAGTTCCCATTCAGTCCCCACTATTGCCTCTTCCCCTCCCTTCCTCCCACCCCCTGTTCTTTCTAGATATATATGATAATAGAATAGCCAATGATGTAATTATAAAATTATAGAGTATAACTTACTTCTATTCCATCCCCAATATTTCCTCTTTCCTCAACTCCATTCTCTACCTTCTCTACTCTACTGATCTTTCTATAATTTACAAATTGTTATTTTGTTTGTTTTAACTTAGTGACTTGTTGAGGAACATGTTGATGAAATTCACTATGGTATGTTCACATATGAACATAGAAAAGTTAAGTCTGATTCATTCCATGAACTTTCCCTGTCTCATCCCGCCTCCCTCCATTTCTTTCCCTTTCATCTACTCCCTTGATCTTTTCCTTTTTTTTTTTTTTTTTTTTTTTTTGGATTAGATTCCACATATCAGAGAGAACGTTCAACTTTTGGATTTTTGAGAGTGGCTTATTTCACTTAGCATAGTATTCTTGAGTTCTGTCCATTTGCTGGTGAATCCCATAAAGTCATTCTTCCTTGTGACTAATACTCCATTGTGTGTATAGACCAGATTTTCTTTATCCATTTATCTGTTGAAGGGCATCTTGGCTGATTCCATAGCTTAGATATTGTGAATTGCGCTGCTATGAACATTGATATGGATGTATCAATGTAGTATGCTGATTTTAGATTCAATGTCTATATACCGAACAGTGGGATAGCTAGGTCAAATGGTGGATTGATTCCTAATTTTTGAGAATTCTTCATTTGCTTTCCAGAGTGATTGTACCAATTTGCAGTCCTACCAACAAAGTATAAGCTTAACCTTTCCCCACAACCTTGCCAGCATTTATACAGTTTGTATTCTTATACAACTTGTATTCTTGATAATCGCCATTCTGACTGAAATGAGATGAAATCCCAGAGTAGTTTTAATTTGCATTTCTCTAATTGCTAGAGATGTTGAACATTTTTTCATATATTTGTTGAACATTTGCATTTCTTCATTTGAAAAGTGTCTGTTTAGTTCTTTCAGCCATTTATTGACTGGGTTATTTGTGGTTTTAGATTTCAGTTTTTTTAGTTCTTTATATATCCTAGATATTAATGCCCTATCTGAGGTTGTGAAGATTTTTCCCATTCTGCACGTTGTCTCTTCATGCTCTTAATTGTTGCCTTTGCTGTAAGGAAGCTTTTCAATTTGATGCTATCCCATTTATTGATTTTTAATTTTACTTCTTGTGCTTTGGGAGCTTTATTAAGGAAGTCAGTTCCTGAGTCAACATGTTGGAGAGTTGGACTTACGCTGGGAAAATTATTTTCAACCTGTAATTGTATACCAAGTCAATCTATCAAAGAGATAAGATTAAACTAAAGCCATTTTAAACATGCTAGAATTTAAGATTGTTATCTCCCATGACTCTTTCTAGGAAGCTACAGAAAGATACACTTAGCAACATGAGAGAGAAAACATGGATTGCAGAAACCAAGAGTTTCAGCACATGAGAACAATAGAGGGACAGGGGTTGGCCACCACACAGCAGCCTGGAAAGCAGCTAGTCCAGCCTGCTGCCAAGGAAGGACGGCTTCCGGTGGAATGGCCCAGGTAGGAGTTTAAGCTGTCAGAGTGTTTAAAACTGCATTTGATGATTTTTTTAAAATGTGATGTGCATGACCAAAAAAGACAGTAATGAGTGCAGAAATTTTTAAAAAGAGACAATTAGTAACTCCAGGGAAAATGAAATTCCATGAGAAAGAAATCTACTTGTTTGCACAGTCAACAATATTTTATAAGGCTTGGATTTCACAAATTTGATTATTGAATTAGCTGAACAATGTTATATTTCTATTTTGAGAATATAAAGGAGAAGAAAAGGAAGCAGAAGAGAATATGGAAGTAGTTAAAACCTCCATTATCATTTTAATAGATCACTAGGTAATGTCAAAATCTGATAAATTAAGTTTGTCAAGTATGAAAGCAGCAGAAACCAGTCATTTGATTATAAATGAGTTTATTTTGGGGGTATTGATGGGTAGATTAACATATTATCTTGATAAAAATAGAATTTAATTTTCTGAAATGTAACCAGTGTACCATGGTTTGTACCTGTAATCACCTAACTAGGAGGCTGAGACAGGAGCATCACTTGTGCTGAGGAATTCAAGGTCAGCCTGTGAAACATAGAAAAACCCACCTAAAAAAATAAATAAAATAATTTTAATTTAAATGTGACTTAATTATGAAAATAGTATAGCATAACGATAAAATGGGAGGCTAGGAATTGAAGTTCTAATCCCCGTCCTGCTAACTTCAAACGATTGTCTCTTTTTACTTCAATTTCCTTATTCAAGATCTAAGCTAAAAATTTCTCTCAACTTTGCACTTATACGCCTAAATCTGCCCATCTTCAGTGAGTCTATTCCTTGTGTCTTCCTTACAGTGATTCATTGACTAATCATAAAAATGCCAAATGAGCAGCTGCTTCTCCAGGGTCTTAAACAGCCAGAATTAAACCCATTCTTCTCTGACCCAGAGACCTGACATGCTCTACAACTACAAGAAATAAGGCATTATCAGGTATCAAAAGGAATGCAATGCTCTGACAAGATCTTAATTGACTCACTAAATTATGGAGATTTTAAGCAACAATTTACCCTGTTCTTAAATTTTAAAATTAGTTGCCATAGCAACTCCTAGACACAGCATATGGTATGTCTGTTACCTCCAAGATAACAGAGCAGATTCATGATGAATTTTCCTTACAATATGTTGTGAACTTTTGTACTTTTTAGTGTGTCAGTGGGCAATGTTATAAGGTGCTAGTATTTATTGTATCTTCTATATATGTAAAAGCAGATTTTAAACCAAAAGCAAACAAACCAATCCTTAATGCTTCTCATTTCAACTAATATATTTTCTTTATTAAAAAGTAACTGAAACCCAGCAGAAAAATAGCAAATAAACAAGGTAATCATAGAAGAATAAGTGTAAATAGATAAAAAATCATAAGGAAAATATCCTTTTCACTTATAGGGAGAAAAAGAAAAATTAATATTAGATAGCATTTTCTACACATCAAATTGGTAAAATATTGAAGAATGGGAGGGGTTTAAATTGGTACTACCATCCCAGTAGCTACTTTGAGATTATAAATTCAGAATCTTTTTGATATCTTGCCCTTTGATAATTTCATTGATACAGTTTTATCCTAAAAAGTTCTTTGAAAAATTCACAAAGATTTTTATAAAAGAATTATTTATAATAGTTGAAAGGTACAAATAATCTTAATCCATAGTAAAGAAAAGGTCTTATTTTTTTTTATTTATTTTTTTTTTTAGAGAGAGGGACAGTGAGAGAGAAAGAGAGAAACAACTTTATTTAGTTTTTCACATAGCCTTCGTTGCTCCAACACTTAGTTGTGTACGTGGTGCTGGGGTTTGAACCCGGGTCCTCGTGCTTGCCAGGCAAGCGCCGAAACCGCTGAGCCACCGCTCCAGCCCAAGAAAAGGTTTTAAATTAAAAGTTATCCAAGCAGTCTCCTCTTACAGGGCATTTAGATTTGATGCAATATTTTTCTACCATAAATTTCACTAGTATTAGTTATAATATATTTTTTAGGAATTAGGGCAATATTTGAAATTATAGTACTGTATGTACAAAAATATTCATGTACATGTGCATATATTTATACTATAAACGCATGTATTTAAAATAGATTCTTAAAGAATGTTGACAAATTTTAAAAATTGTTTTATACTGTATTTGTAATATACTGTTTGTATGCCATCATAGAGAAAGCATGGAAGGATACTCTCCCCGGAAAAGGAAAAGTGCTGTGGTGGACACCCTAAACTGACGCACGGTAAGGAGTGCCCTTGTATAATCACCTACTTTTGAATGAAGGCAGAACTCATGACTTGCCTCCAACCAATAGAACACAGCAAAGGTAGTAGATACAGTGCCCTCCCACCATGATTATGTTACATTACGAAAAGATTCCACATCAGTAGTCTAGAGAAAGACTACCCTACAGGCTTTGAAAATTCAAGTTGCCATATGGCAAACAACCTTGCGCAGTCTCTAAGGGCCCCAAGAGAGACTTCAGCCATTGGTCAGCAAGGAATAAGGACTCCCAGGCACACAGCTACAAAGAAGTCAATTCTGTCTGCAAGCCGAATGAGCTCAGAAGCAGATTTTTCACTAGACAAGTCTCCAGATGAGAACGCAACCCAGCCAATACTCTGCGGGCAGTCTGGAGAGAACCTGAAGCAGAGAATCCAGCTAGGCTATGAGGGATTCCACCCTACCGACACTGAGATAATAAATATATGCTGTTGTTTCAAGCTGCTAAGTTTATCTCTAGAAAGTAGCATTTTTTCATAAATTTTTCTTTCTTATTTGTACTTTTCTAAATTTTCTAGAATGTTATAATAAGAATTTCTTTGCTTTTAAAACCAAAAGATGTTATTTTCAACAAATCATCTGGAAGCAAAAAATAAGTCTGCTCTTCAGTTTTTTAACTGATTTTGAATGTGGCAAGAGAATATTTCAAAGTGTACAATGAAAATATAGCACTAAGATTACCCCAGATTTCTATTTTTTTAAATCATCTTAAAAGAATATTTTATTTAAATCATGTTAACATAGACTGTTTCTGAAATTTTAAGCTTTCTATATTTAATAATGCCTGCTGGGAGGGAAAAAAAAAGAAATCATACTTTTAAATGTTTCTTTCCAATTTTGACCATGACTTAAAATGGAAAAAGTTATGTTGATTGTGCCTAAATGTTCTCTTTTTTAGAGGCCATTATGCACTTTAAATTTTCTGTTGGCATTTTAATTTCATTTTACAAAATAAATCCCAACTGACAACAGAATAAAGCAAATTCTAAGTCAACTAAACGAAAAAGTGTCACCGCAAACAGAAAGAACTTTGCAAACTGATACAACATTTCATATGGCTCCTGAACCTAAATTTCCAAAGTTTCAACAGGAAAAAAAAAATCCGTGAGATGAGGGGAAGTATTGACAACTGAAAGCATCTCCACAACTTACTGTCTGCAACACCAGCGTCTATTCAACTGCCTGCATTAACATAAATTTACTATTGTAGGAAGTTCTTTCCTAGGCCCATTAAAATTGCTAAAACTACTGCTTATTTCAGGAACTTCTCAAAATTTTGTTTATCTGACCACTCAACTACTTGTTTTACCGTCTTTAGAGGGAGTTCCTTTTCACAAGACAAAGCAGTAGCTTAATTGAGCTCCTTGGATGACAGTTTATTCTTCAACATTTGTCTCAAAATTCTCCCCTTTGAAGCTATCATATCACAGACTTTACCCAACCCTAATACTCTCCCTTCTCAGAGTGTTACTAAGATTGTCAAAGTAGTGATCTGTAACATCACAGTAACAATCAATTAGACTTTGTTTAATCAACAGGATATTTCAGTAAAACTTTCAGGGAGCCAGTATTCAATAATGTTGGAGTTTCTACCAATTATAATCAAAATCTGCCCAATGCAGTGGCTGAAGATTATCTACAGGAAAAGTATTCTTCGAAGGCCTTGATTCTCTTCCTCAGCCAATAGAGATGAAGCAAGTCCATTTGGGGTTGGACCTTCAACTTCTTTTCCTTCTTCATTTTTTTTTAAGAGAGAAGGACAGTGAGTGAGAGAGAGAGAGAGAGAATCAGAGAGAGAGACAGAGAGAATCAATTTTTATTGAGTTTTTCACTTGGCTTTAGTTACTCTGACACTTAGTTGTGTACGTGGGTACTGGGGTTTGAACCCGTGTAGTCACGCATGCCGGGCAAGCGCCGTAACTGCTGAGGCACCGCTCCAGCCCCTCTTTCATTTTTATTTTAATTTGAGAGGGTCTTGCTAAGTTACCCAGGCTTGTCTCAATCTTGTGATCCTCCCACCTCAGCCTTCAAAGTCACTGAGATTACAGGAGTGTGCCACCATACCTGGCTTCTTTACTTTACTTCTTCTTTTTTTTTTTTCTTTAATGACCCTAAATGACTCTCAAAACATGAAACCCTTTCTGAGGAATGCTTTATCTGATAAAATTTGCAAAACTTTTATCTTTAGTAGAAACCTAATTACTTATATTACTACTTATTTTTCTCTGTTCCTAATTTTGTGTCTGTGTGTAAGACTAAGAACATTGAGTCCATGATAAGACCATTCACTGTGCTAGTGTAAATATGAAGAATTTCAGATGGCTTCTTCTTAGACTAGTATCCTTCAGACAAACTCTGTGAATTGTCAAAACATCATAAAATTTTCCCAAGTGTTGATTGTACGTGCGATTCTGGTCTTGGGAAGGAGTTCCTCTCTAAACCTCTCCATTCACCAGCAACTACAATAAGCTGGGTTTGCAGTTGGAGATAGAATGACCATTATGCTGGAGATTCAATTCACAAAGTGCTGAAATAGCAATTCTGACTGTTAACAAGCTGTCTGTGGGTTAGTCTCAGTCTAAATCACAGTCTTTGTCTATTCTGGGCTATATTTCTCCTTCTCCTGTGTATTTATACTACATCTCAGGTTCTTTCACTTACAAAGAAACAATTTTTTTAATTTTTTTATTAAAGAGTTGAGTTATTATACAATCATAAATGCATATAAAGTAACAATATGATATGCATTTATTCTTAAATCAGAATTACCCTTACATTACCCATATCCTAGTCTCTTGATTCTTCTATATTTTGTTCCTACAACAATATAAATGCTTAGATTGTGAATTTCCAGACTTAGATGATTGCATAAGTATTATTTGGAATCTAGGAGGGGAGGGGTAAAGAATATGCTAAACTATAAGGGCAATGCAAATCAAAACCTCAATGAGATACCACCTCACACCTGTTAGAGCGGCAAAAATGAAGAATACAAACAACGACAGATGCTGGAGCGGCTGTGGGAAAAGAGGAACACTGCTGGTGGGACTGCAAACTGGTTCAGCAACTATGGAAAGCAGTGTGGAGAATCCTCAAAAAATTAAGGATGGAACCACCTTATGACCCAGCTATCCCACTCCTGGGGATTTTCCCAAAAGAGTTAGAATCAGCATTTTATAGTGATATGGCTTCCTCAGTGTTTATAGCATTTCAATTTACCATAGCTAGACTATGGAACCAACGCAGATGCCCCTCACTTGATGAGTGGATACAAAAACTATGGTACATATATACAATGGAATACTACTTGGCCATTAGAGAAGACGATATTATGGCTTTTGATATCAAATGGACAGAGATGGAAAGAATTATGCTAAGTGAAATATCCCAATCTCAGAGACTCAAGGGCCGAATGGTTTCTCTCATATGTGGAAGCTAGAATACATGGGGAAGCAGTAGGTTAAATGGCTAAACTAATGATATCCTCAAATTGTATGATTGTCAGCATAATAGGGGGATGGCACCCTAGGATACCGGGAGGTGTAGGGAGTGGGAGGGGAGGGGTGGGGATAGGGTATGTGAAGATCTCCTAAGATACTGGAGAGTGGGAATATAGGCGAACCATCTCAGAAGCAGAGGTTATTCCTCCACGAGATACCCATTTTATGCAAGAGTTCTCCTGGGGGTAACTGCAACAGGTGAAACTCAAGGTGGTCATCCATGTTTGGGCATCTCCCCTGGATAACTATGTATATATACTTTGGTTATTGATGGTCTGATAATGTTTCCCTCTCATTTGTATCTCTATATACTCTTAATTTAAAAAAAAAAAAAGTCATCACTGGAAATGAGTCAAGGCCTTGGGCCCACATGAAGTTGGAACTGAGGACTTTGAAGAAGGAAACTCAGGAATAGCTAGCTTTTAACTGAAGGAGAAACTGAAAACCACTTCATCCAAAGGCCTACCAAACCATCAAGTCAAAATTAGCACCTTTCCTAAGATAGTTAGTCCCAAAACTACGATACCTGTGCAGGCAGACGCAGATTGCACAAGCTATGTGGTTGACAAATATCTCCAAATCAACACCTTAACACAAAACCTGGTGTATGATCACTAAAGCCTTAGGGCACCTGGCTCAGTAAAGATACCTCCATAAGTCCAGGATAAGCTAGCAGCATATTATATCCCTACCAGCCATGCCTGAGAGTTTGCTCTTTCTCACAGTAAACAGCAATGTTCTATTTTCCACTGAAGCCTGTGTAATAGTTTAGAACAAAAAAAGAATGTGCTAAAATATTGATTGTCTCCCAAAATCCGTCCCTATTCTCCCTCCCACTCCCCTCCCCCCACACGCTCCTACCCCCATCCCCCACATATCTATAGTTTCCCTTGATTATGTGTTGCTAAGCCTTTGCTGGATCTAATACATGAGTTTGAATTTCACACAATAGAATTTGCAGTAGTCACTTTGTTTAGCTTTATATGAACAAAATTGTTCATTTAAAGGTCATCATAGAACAAAAAAAATAAAGTGAAGATGGTCTACATGCTTTTACTAGTATGAGGAAGTATGTCAAAGGAATTCATATTCTAAAATTAGTTTATTAAAAGATCCCTTGGCTGAGGCAAAAGAAAATCTTTTAATTTAAAATTAGCTCTAAGATACCCTAAATTTCAACCAGAAAAAAAAAAATCTCTATTCAACTAGTCCTTCCTTGTCTGTGCTCCTGAGTGTCCTTCTCTCTCCCTCTCTCTCTCTCTCTCTCTTCCTGATCTAATTCCCTTCCTTTCTGGTAGCCCACTAGCACCCAAAGCTCAATTACCTCCTAAAAATTAAACATCCCTCAGAACAAGAAAAGCACTCATGGTTGATCATAAGTTCTGGTATCATTCTAAGTAGAGGGTCATTGTGAAACTTCACAAAGCCAAGATGAGAAAAGAAATTGTATAAGAATTCAGTGTGATTTTAGGAATATAAACACCAAAGCTCTCAGCTCTACAGCAATTGGTTTACATATTTGTGAAAACTTCAAGTGTAAAAGAAAAATTGGATGGAAAAACTAATATGGGAAGATTCTGAAGGTAACTTAAGGACCCTAAATTTCATAGGTAATCCAAGGAGTAAAAGAAATCAGGAGATACTAAAGGGTTTGGGGAGACAGCCTCTAAGTGCTTCCATTTTTCAGTTCCTCATGTACAGTGCTTAGAAGTCACTGCTCCATCCTAGTGAGTAAAAAGTTGAGCAAATTGAAAAAAAAATAACTTTTTTATGATCTGTAAGAAAGGTGAGGAAACAGGACAAACTGTGGCCCCCAAATTAGACAAGACAGGCAAATACAGGGGAGTCAGTCATTGACCGTGCTCCCTGGCAGGCAAGCTGTGCAGCCAGCCTACTGGTCTCTGCCTAGAAGTGGCAGAGCAGCAGGGTAGTGGGGTTAGTAAAGTCACTGATGTAGGAAGGGGTGGAGTCTCCAATATGGCCCACATGTATTGGAGTGCTGACAGCCAGCACAGCCCAGCAAGGCTGCTTGGAGCCTGCCACACAAGTGCAGTGGGCCTGCAACACATAAATCTAGTGCCCAGGGAAGTCAACGAGTGCCAATCTGTCATTGTTAGGAAACCAGGCCTGGCCACCTTACAGACACTAGCTGCAGAAACAGGGTTTACATGGCACTGCAGCTCCAGACAACCCCAGGCCCCTGCTCCTCAACCACCCTCTCCACTATGCACTACCGTCAATCTCCTGCTTTTCCGGGAAGTGGGAGAAAATAGAAGGAAAGCAAACCTGAATGAGAGTTTGGACTTGAGATTTGACCAAGAACTTGAGATTTGTCCAACAAAGGGTTTCCAAACCCCAATAGCATCAGATCTTTTCTCAAACCCTAATTTACAAACCAATAGCAGTGACCCAGGTGCTATATAAACCCCTAGCTGATCACATTCACGTGGCGAAAGCCTCCTGTCCGTGTCCCCCTCTTGAACACTGTAAGATTTCTGTTCCTGTTTCTTCAATAAATGGTTCTTCCATTCATTCATGTTGGTGTGTGAATTTCATTCTTTGAATTCACAAGATAGAACCCAAAAGAAAGAAGATATTGGCAGTGAGCTGCTGGAGTCTTCTGCAACACTGGTGGGCACTGCCCACCATTAAGAGCTGCAACATTTCTGGGCTGCAGAGGCCTACACCTCATACAGCCCCCACTGGCTGCAGAGGCCTGAGCTTTATGCAGACCCCACCTGCCAGCAGAAGCATAGTAAACTCCAGTCTCACCAATCAATGAAAGCAGGAAATTGAGTTTCACTCCAGAACTTCTGTTTTATCATAACTTATCAGAGCAAACACTCACCAGCAGAAACCTCTGCAGGAATCAGTGCCAGTGTAGGGAAAGTTGGACTCTTCATTCATGAATTGCTGAGGCTCAGTGTGGGCAAGCCTGAGAGCTAAAAGCTCCAAGGGCAGCCAGTCATGGAGGCAGCCTCCCACAATTTTGTGATGCTTGTCTCCTGAAGTTTGAGCAGTACTTTGGTAAATATTGGCAAAAAGTCTCTTCAAACTTCTGTTAGGGTGAGAGGAAAAAGAACCAAAAGAACCATCCCATAATATTCCAGAGTACATACAGTACACTATTCTTAACAAGGTCTGCCCTAAGGAAAAATTAGTCAGCCAGAGTGTAACCTCCTAGAGCACTTTCAGAGCCTGAGCAACCTGAAGAAGGGGAAATACACAACCAGCCTTCACTGGGATAGAGCCCACTCTACCATACTCTCTCACATAAGGGAAGAGAAAACAAAAACCTGAGAAACTTTTGTGAAAAATTTAGACCCACCCACAGGACTATGGCTTGCTTCTCCTCATTGCCACATAACTAAAGGCCTATTTATGACAATTCCTTTTATCATGTCTAGATATCATGAAAAAAAATTTCAAAGCAGATGTGGCAAGGGTATTAGGATTGTCGGACAGGGAATTTAAGGCTATGATTGTGCTGTACATAGCCTAGTTGTAGTAGTGCAGTGGAACAGGTTTCCAAGAGATCAGAGACACACAGAGATGGGATGTGACACATAGTTTTATTGAAAAGTGCTTGTGGGGAAAATCCAACAGCAATGGCCTGGACACGTAGCAGACTCTGTTTGTCACAGTGCCTCCAGTGCTTTGCCAGTGTTCCTTGTCAACAGGCTGAAAAATAACACCTCCATTCCTCACAGGACTTTGGATGCTTTGCCAGAAAGTCCTGTGGCTATAGGTTGGATGAGTAGCACTTCTGTTTCTCACAGTGCCTCCATTCTTCTCCAGAAAGTAGTGCCTCCATCCCTCACAATGCTTTGTCCAGCTGAATGAGCACTAATCTTTCCACACTGCTGTACTCTAAACCACCAACCACATGGAGAGGGGTTTTATAGGTTAGGTTACAAAAGCTGCAGCATCATTAGCTTAGTTGGCTTAGCCCATTGTATGACCAGAAGCTCAAGGAACTTGGCATGTATGCAAGAAAGCAGCTTTCTACATATATCACTAATTTGGCTTAATTCCCAGCGCATATGAGAGAAAATCAGTGTCCTTCAAGATAATATTTATCTGGACATCCAGCCAACACTTGCCTTCATTGTTCCCTTAACTTGGCGAGGTTCTTGGGAATGGGGAGGGACATTTAAGGGACATAGTATTTTACTGTCCTCCTTTTCTCCAAAGATGATATAGCGATTAAGGATTCTAAAGGAAGAAATAAATAGCATGCAAGAACAGATGGGGAATGTAATTAGAGAGATGCAAATTCTAAGGAAAAAACAAAAGGAAATGCTAGAAATAAAAAACACTGTAACAAAAGAAAAAATGTCTTTGATGGGTTTAGTAGTAAATTTAACAAGACTGAGGAAAGAATCTCTGAGCTTGTGAATATAAAAATAGAAAATTCCAAAACTGATAAGCAATGAGAACAAATACTGAGAAAGAAAACAACAAAATAAAAGAACAGAATACTCAAGGACTGTGAGACAATTACAAAAGATGTCATAACAAATATATTGGGATACTAGATGGAGAAGCTAAAGAAAAGACAAGAAAGGAAAAATATTTGAAAAACCATGAGTGATATTTTCCCAAAGTAATGTCAGACACCTAACCACAAAGCCAAGAACCTCAGAGAATACCAAACAGAGTAAATGCAAAAAAAAGTACACACAAGCATGTCATTATACAACTATAGAAAAAAAATTTTTAAAGTTTAAATCCTGAAGAAAAACCAAGGGGAGGAGGACACCTTACCTATAGCAAAATAATAAATAAGCATTACATTGACTTCTCAGAAACTGCACAAGCAAGAGGAAAGTGTAGTACTCAAAATTTTAAGAGAAAAATAACAGATAACCTATAATTCTACCCTGAAAAGTATTCAAGAATGGAGGATAAATATAGGCTTTCCCAAGTAAGTGAGAGTTGAAGGAACTTGTTGCCAGTGGACCTGCCTTGCAAGACATCTTTAAATAAGTTCTTTAGAGAGAAGAAAATGATACAGGTAAGAAACTCAGATGTACAAAAAGACAGAAAGAGCTTCAAAGACAGACTGAGTGAAGGTAAAATAAAACGCTTGCTTTTCTTGCTTTTCTTATTCTGATTTACAGATAACAGTTTGTTCAAAATAATTATAGCAACAATGTATTCAATTATATATATATGTATATATATATACATATGTGTGTGTGCACGCATGCTATGTGTCCTTCTACACAAGTGAAATGAATGACATCAATGTTATAACGGACAGGAAGAAGAATTAGGATTAATTTTATTATTATAAGGTATTCACACCATCCATGAAGAGGCATCATATTATTTGAAAATGGACAACTACTAAAAAAAATTAAAAGAAGAAGATATGCTAAGAAAAAAGAGAAAATGGAATTATATAATTTATTCAGTTAAAAACCACAAAAGGGGACTGGAGTGGTGGCTCAGCAGTTACAGTGTTTGCCTGGCATGCACGAGGACATGGGTTTGAACCCCAGCACCACATATTCAATGAAGTGTCAGAGTAACAAAAACCATATGAAAAACTAAATAAAATTTATTCTTTATCTCTCTCTTTCACTGTATCTCTCTCTCTTTAAGTAAAAAAACCACAAAAGGCAGGAAAAAAGGGGAAATCAAACTTTAAAACAAAAACAGGGTAAAAAATAGAAAACAGTAATTAATATTGTTTATATTAATCCATATCAATAATCAATTTGAACACGAATGGTGTAAAAGCACATAAATTATCAGAGTGGATCAAAAATATGACTCAACTATATACTGCCTGCAGGAAAGCCACTTGAAAAACAAAGAGACATATTGAATAAAAATAAATTGATTAAAAAATACCATGTATTTAATTTCTTAACATAAGCAAAATGATATTAATTTTAGACAAAGTAGATTTTAAAGCAAGAAAAGAAAAGAAAAGTCTTCAGGAATAAAGGGGAGCACTACATAATGATAAAGGGGTCAATTGTCTAAGATGATGTAACAGTCCCTAATGTGTATGACCTAACTGCAGAGCAATAAGCTACATGAAGCAAAAACTGATGGAGCTTCAAGGAGATACAGATTAATCCACTGCTAAAATTGAAGACTTCAACATCCCTCTGCACCCAACAAACGAAGTACCTAAGAATAAATCTAGGGAAATATGTATAAGATACATGAGGAAACCTACAAACTCTGATTTACAAAATCAAAGAACTAAATAAATGGAGAGCTAGTCCCTGTTCATGGGTTGGAAGACTCAAAATCATCAAGGTATCTGTTCTTCCCAACTTGATCTATAGATTCAAAGCTATCACTATCAAAACCCCAACAATTCATATTGTGGATAAATATAAAATGGTTATAAAGAGTATATGGAAAGACAGAAGACCCAGAACAGCCAATATAATATTAAAGAACATAGTTAGCGGACTGACACTGTGCAACTTTCAGGCTTATTCTAAAGCTGTAGTGATCAAGACAGTGCAGTCAAGGTAAGGAAGCAGAAAAGCAGTTCAATCAAGAGAATAGAGAACTCAAATAGGTCAACATAAATGTAGTCAATCAAGGCCGCACCATAAAGAAAAGATGGTTTCTTCAACAAATGATGCTGGAACAACAGGACATCCACATTAATTTAAAAAAATGAATCTAGATACAAATCTTACATCCTTCACAAAATATAACTGAAAGGACTATTGATCTAAATGTAAAATGCAAAACTATATAACTCCTATAAGATAAAATAGGAAAAAATCCTGTATGATCTTGGGTATGGCAATAACTTCTTAGATATAATAATAAATGCATGAATTGCTAAACTGATTTATTAAAATTAAAAACTTCTATTCTTTAAAAACAGAAACAAAAATACTCTCCAGAGAATAAAATCACAGACTGGAAGAAAACATTGGCAAAAGACATATATAATAAAGTACATTTGTCCAAAATATACAAAGAATTCTTAAAATTCAACAATAAAAAACAAATAACCAATTTAAAAATAGGCCAAAGAACCTAATAGACACCTCATCAAAGATGACACAAACACAGCAAACAGCCATATGAAAAGTAGTTCCACAGCATATGTCATCAAGAAAAAGAAAACTGAAACAACGAGAAACCACTGCACACCTATCAGAACTGCCCATGTCCAGAAGAGAAACAGCAATGCAGTGAGAATGTGAAACAAGAACTCTCATTCATTATCAGTGGGAAAGCAAAATGGTACTACTACCTCGGAAGACAAATTGACAATTTCTTATAAAACTAAACATGCTCTTTCCATTTAGTCCAACAATTGCCCTCCTTTGTATTCACCCCAAAAGTTGAAAGCTTATGTCCATTCAAAAACTTGGGAGTGGGTATTTATAGCAGATTTATTCTTATTTGTCAGAACTTGGAAGCAACCAAGATGTCCTTCAATAGATTAATGGATAAACAAAATGTGGTATATCAAATAATAAAATGTTATTTAACAAAACTTTAAGTGCATATCACTAAGTAAAAGAAACCAATATGAAAAGTCTACATACCTTACCATTCTAATTATACGACATTCTAGAAAAGGAAAACTATGGAGACGATGAAAAGATCAGTAGTGGGACTGGAGCAGTGGCTCTGTGGTCATGGAGCTTGCCTGGCATGCATGAGTACGCAAGTTTGAATCCCAGGGCCACACACACAATGAAGTATTGGAGCAACAAAGGCCATGTAAGAAACTAAATAAAAATTGATTCTCTTTCTCTCTCTCTCTCTCTCTCTCTCACTGTCCCTCTCTCTTTAAAAAAATCAGTAGTAATTGACAAGAGTTTGTGAGGAGAGTAGATAGGCAGAGCACAGAGGTTTTTCAGAGTCATGCAAATAGTCTCTGTATGATATCAAAACATGGGTATACATCAAACTCAGAATGTACAACACCAGCAGTGAACCCTCAGGTCAGCTATGGACAATTGGTGATAATGATGTGTCAATGAAGGCTCATCAATTGTAACAAACACACACTTTGGTGAGAGATGTTGATGGAGGAGGTTATATATGTGTGGGTGTAGTGGGTGTTGGGAAATCCCATTAGTTTTCTCTCAGTCTGCAGTGAACCTGAAACTTCTCTTTTAAAAAAAAAAAGCTCTTTTAAAAATACATTGGTTTGGGGCTGGAGTGGTGGCTGACTGGTTACAGCACCTACCTGGTGTGCACAAGTATGCTTGTGCACCAACCCCAGTACCACATACACAACTAAGTGTTGGAGCAACGAAAGCAGCATGAAAAACTAAATAAAAATTGATTATTCTCTCTCTCTCTCTCTCTCTCTCTCTCTCTTAAAAAAATACATTGGTTTATAACTCAGCCCTATAATAAGCAAAGAGAGAATGAATCCACTGATACAGTCAAGATAGCTCTCGGTACAACCCCTTGGTGGCACCAGAGAGTCAATTTGATGCTCACAAAATTTTTACATGAAATAACCCACCATGATTAGGACAAAATTGCCTTCAGCACTCAATTAACATTAGTGGGAAAAACTTAAAATTTCTGAATATACATCTGGTACATGTCTTTTTCACCATCATAATGCTGGTATAGTTCTAAATACAGAATGTTCTACCTCTATGTTCTTTTAACATCTATCTCCACATGTTTTCCTCATAATTTTCTTATATGGATTTTTAATATATTATGGTTATTGTTTGCATATTAAGGATGTATTGAAATAATCCTCTGCCAGAGAGCAATAGCCATTAGAATAGCAAAAATTTACTTAATTTTTTGTCCACAACCTGGAGAACTCCAATAGTTATCTAAAATGACAGGGGAGCCCATTTTACTGAAATTTTGCAAACGTCTTCTACTTAGAAAATTCAAGATCCTTATCAGCCCTAATTTAAAGGAAAGTCAGAAAGGACAAACTATTAAATTAGCATAGTTCTCAGGACATTTGAATTTCCAGTATTTTCATTGACTTTAATAACAATGAGATCAATTCCTCCTGGAGTTAATACTCTCCTCTTGCAAATTATACTGTCCCATGCATCTAAGAATATCACCTCTAATTTCACACACTATTTTAAGTAGACCTAACTAAATACTGATAAGGATTCATGCAGTATACTTCATCTAATCATCAACATATTGAGCCACACTTTTTCAACATCCTTGCTAAAGAATCCTTGCATAACATAAAACTTGGAGACCTAGTGTCCTAGAATAGACATCAGGGAAAGATAGCCTTAGAATTGCAATGTGATGACCCTTCTTTGTACTATTTATAATGAGCATAGCAGTAAAATTTGAAGGGGCCAATTCTCTAATTCATGTCCTTTAATTAAAGAGGAAACCTGTATTCTAAAAGACTCTCCCAACCAGAATCTTCAAGCTAAGGAGTTTCCAGAATCCTCCAGAAGCAGTCTTCACAGGCAGATACCTTCCACCCAAAATCTTTGAAGCTTACATGAGGGTGTCAACAGCCTCACCAAAAGCTATGGAACATGTCCATTAATTCCAACACTTTAACTTATATTCTTTGGCTCTTTATTTTTCTAGCTGACTTTTCTTTTTTCTCTGACTTTAAGACTATCTTTAGGGAAAGAAGATGATGAGCTGAAGGGAGACAGCTTCCCCTGTGGCTCCATGACTGGAAGGGAAAACCTCAGTTCATCTTCAGTATTTTGAGGTGCATTTTGGGGACTAGTATCATGAAATCGCAGTGCTAGTTTGCTCAGTTGATTGGTAGATCAGAGACTTGGGAGAAGCACATGGAGAAAAAGAGGGATTTTTTTCCATCCCGGCAGGGACTGCAGCAGCTTCACTGCCTTTGTTTACATTTGGTCCAGGAGTGGGGGGGGGGGGGTCAAACACAGCCCAAGAGCAGATCACTACAGAGGAAGCAGTGCTCTATAAAGATAGAGCATCAGGCACAACTGCAGACACCCATCCAGCACATACACTGCGTCTGGCAAGAACACTCTCTGGAAGCTGCCTGCAGAGGAGCCTAGCGGAGCAGTTTGCGAAGCAGGAGAGCTGAGCAATCACTGCCATTAAAGTGCCAGGCAGCAGCCACTCTCTGGGACTGGCTCTCTCTGGGACTCCAGAACAAGCTCTGAACGCTGCATCAGGAGTCGGTCACTGACCACAGACTGAACTGGGAAGAGAAGGCTTTAGACAGGCCCAGTCTCCACTTTGCTTAGGGGGATTTGGGTCTGTGGAGTAAAGGGGAGAATTTCTCAGCCCTGTCCATCCCCATTCCAGGCAGAAGGATCATGTGACAAGTTAAACACTCTGAGTCCTCTGCCCCATCTCAAAAATCACAGTAGTCTGCAACCACCAGCAGAGGGAGCACAGAAAACATCTTATCGCCCCTGCTCATAAAGCTCATAAAGCCTTAAGACTTCTGACTTTCAGATCCCCTGGGATGCTGGCAAAGATCTGCACACAGGGCATTCCAGAATCAGATCTCTTCACTGAAACCTCCTGTTAGAAATCCCAGGAGTCTGAGGACATCCCAGTCCTCTTCGTGAAATCACATAATTACAGACTGAGAGACTTCGCTATCGAAAACCAAACAGACAGTGAACATCTCCCAAATGACTCAGAGACACTTTTACTGACTATAGTTCCAAGTTTTCATTAAGAATTTTTTATTTTTTGTCTTATTTTGTATATATATACATTTTTCCTTTCCTTTTTTTTCTTTCTTCTTTTCTCTCCTGTTCTTGACATGTATTAGTGTGATAACTGGAAAGGTTGATTGGTTTATGGATATATAAAAATATTAGCTGTTTTTATTTTCCTGTTCTTTTGTTTTCTGGGGTTTTTCTCTCTCCTTTTTATTTGTTTGTTTTTTTTTGTTGTTGTTGTTTTCTTCTTTTCTCTCCATCATCTCTCCTTCCCTCTTGTCTATCCTGTCTAACCTTGTCCTATCTCCTAAGAAGAGGGATTCTGGTCAGTGCACTTAGTATTTGAAGTATATTGTGCCTGACCTGCATAATTTACCTATGTGAGCTTCTACCCTTATGCAATCACCTAAATCTTATTAATATCTCTTTTACTCTTTCTATATTTTGCCACAGCTATCTTTGCTTCCCCCAGGATTTGTTTTTTCTTTTCTTTTATTCTTTTCTTTTTTTTCTTTCTTTCTTGTTCTTTTTCTATCTCTAGCAAATCCTTTACCTCCTCCACTTTCTCACTGTTCACAATTGGTCAATATAATCTCCTCTCTCAATTTCATTTACATTCCCTTCTCTTTCTGGCTCCCAATTAGTTTATACCCTTTGACCCCTCAACATTAAGGCTGCATAACTATTACCACCATGAATGTCAATCTGAATAACAATTGTATGTTCTGAAGACTGACATAGATGATAGCTAAATACTAGTGTCACTGAAAGTATTCATTATCACTACCATTCGTTTCATAGGTTGAATTCAAAAGTGTATTACAGTCTGCTCTAAATAACCAATTTAATACTGTTTATTGTAAGCTTTGGTCATTCATATTGATGATCTTCTATTAGCACATGAGGTGTTGGAAATTTTAAGGGACACTAACAATTCACAGGATAGGGGTTAGTCTTCTGAATGCAACTTTCCTGACAATATCCCAACCCAAGTAAGGGACTGGACAAAACTCCCAAACAGCATAGTCCTTAAGAAAAATAACTGGATAGAGATTTCAGGACAAGAACTCTCATCGACTTATGGAGTGAGAAGAAGCCTGAGCAGAACCCCCTTCAGTGGTGTGTGCCCCAGGATTCTGGCACCACCACAGCAGGTGAGCTGGACACCTCCAAGGCCCCCCAAACCCAGATTCCACACAGTTTTCATGCACACCGGCCAGGTCCCGATCATCTGGGCCTATTCCACCACCAAGGATCTCAGACCCCAGTACAGCAAGTAGGCTGGTCCATCTTGGCCCACCTCACACATCTGGCACCTTAGCACCCATTGACAAACATCAACTGATTAGCTTCAACAACACAGTAGATGGCCCAGTAACCCCACCAGGTGCCAGGCCCAAGTCCTGGAACCTTAACCCAAAATCTGAAACCAAACAATGTTCCAGGCAGAAAAAGTATTTTGGAAGGAAGAGGTCATCAAAGAGGCAGTATCCAACCCAACACTTGGCATATAAGGAAGAAGAACCCCAAGTCTTTTCTTGCTTCCACACAGGGATCTCCAATCAAATAATACAGAAGAAGCTCTTCAAAGATGAGGAATCAAACTAGAAGAGGTTCACCTCAGTCCCACAACTCCCCTAGCAAGGTGGCTATGGCCAGGGACAGGGAGGAAAATCTAGAACAAATTATCAATGATCTGATAACTAAAAGGAACAATGAACTAAAAGAAGAGCTAATGAAGGGAATAAATGAGAAAACTCAAGACTTGAGAAACTTTATCATTAAAGAAATAGATATACTCAAAAAGAAAGTAACAGAGCTAAAATATGCAGTCAATGACATGAGAGGGACCATGGAAGAATTTAAAAATATCTTCTGTGGAAAATAGAACCTCCACTATTGAAGAAAGAACTTCTGACAACGAGGACAGGCTGACCAACCTTGAGCGTACCGATGGAAAAAAAAAAAAAGAAAAACAACTAAGAGAACATGATCAGAATTTTTTTTAAATGTCTGGGGTGAAATGAGAAGAACTAATGTAAGAGTAATTGGGATTCAAGAAGAAATGAAAACACTCATGAATGGTATGAGGAACATCCTCAAGGAAGTTGTGAAAGAAAACTTTTCTCATATAAACATAGAATCAGACGTGCTCAGCCAGGAAGCTTACAGGACACCCAATAGGCCTAATCAAATGAGATACTCACATCTTATTCAAAATGTACAACAAGGATACCAAGGAAGCAATATTAAAAGCAGTGAGGGAGAAATGCCAAATCACATTCAGAGATAAACCAATAAGAATTGTCTGTGACTTTTCAACCCAGATTCTGGAGGCAAGAAGATCTTGGAAAGAAATCTTTCAATGTCTGAATAACCACAACATGCAGCCAAGAATTCTATACCTGAAAAAACTCAGCTTCAAATTTGATGGAGAAATAAGAACTTTTCATAAGACAAAACTGGCAGCATTCATAAACAGAAAACCAGCCTTACAAAGAATTCTCAAGGAAACATTCCAGACAGAAGAACAAATAATCAATACCCAAAACCCACAAACAGAGGAAATTCAGTAAAAGTACCACCCATCAATAACCAACCAAGACAACCACAGATCTAGCTAATAAGAAACAAGGACTATGAACCAATTACACACTTCTATTTTAACACTGAATGTGAATGGCTTAAATGTACCACTCAAAAGACACAGACTTGCAGACTGGATCAAAAAACAAAATCCAACAATATTCTGCTTACAAGATACCAACCTAATAGGCAATGACATCCATAGATAAAGGGTGAAAGGATGGGAAAAAATCTACCATGCATTTGTCCCAAGTAAGCAAGCCAGTGTCACAATACTTATATCCAACAAAGTAGATTTCCAAACATAAATTAATCAAAAGAGATAAAGAAGGCCACGACTTAGTAGTAAAAGGAACCCTACAACAGGAAGAAATAGCCATAGTTAATATTTACTCTCCGAAAAACAGTGCTCCCAACTATATGAATAAATTATTTCATGGCATAAAACCACTCGTGGACCTTAACTCAACAATGCTGAGAGACTTCAACCCTCCTCTGTCACTAATAGACAGACCATCAAAAAAATTCAATAAAGAAATCACCAGCCTAAACAACCTCATAAATAAATTGGACTTAATAGATATTTATAGAATATTCCACCATAAGTTAGCAGAATACACCTTCTTCTCAGCAGCACATGGATCCTTTTCCAAAACAGATCATGATTCACAGATTCTGGTTCACAAAGATAATCTCAGCAAATATAAAAAAGTAGATATTATTCCATGTATCCTATCAGAGCACAATGCCATGACCCTAGCAATCAACAGTAAAAATTGTAACAGAAAACACACATATTCATGGAGATTGAATAATACTCTATTAAATGAAGAATGGACCCAAGAAGACATGAGAGAAGAAATCCAAAAATTCTTGGAAGAGAATGAAATTGAAGACAAAGCATATCAAAACCTCTGGGACAGCAGGAAAGCATTCCTAAGGGAAAAATTTATAGCACTGAATGCCCACATTAAAAATGAAGAGAGATCCCAAATAAATAAGCTTATGCACCACCTCAAAGCCCTTCAAAAGGAAGAACAATCTAACCCCAAAGCCAGGAGAAGACAGGAAATAATCAAGATCAGAGCTGAAATCAATGAAATTGAGAATAAAAGAATTGATAAAATAAATCCTAGCCAATCTCGCTAAAAGAAGGAGAGAAATGAAGCAAATCAATAAAATCTCCAATGAAAAGGGAGTGATCACCACTGACCCCACAGAAATCCAACAAATTATAAGATCATATTTTGAAAATTTATACTCCTCCAAATTAGATAATATGGAAGAAATGGACAAATTTCTAGACATATACACCATCCCTAAATTGACACAGGATGATATTGAATTCCTAAACAACCCAATAACAGACACTGAAATCCATATGTCAATTAAAAGTCTACCAAAGAAGAAAAGCCCAGGACCTGATGGCTTCCTCGCTGATTTTTGCCACACTTTTGAGGAGGAACTAACACCTCTCCTTATGAAGTTATTTCAACAAATTGAAAAGGAGGTATTCTCCCAAACACTTTTTATGAAGCAACCATACTCTAATACCAAAACCCAACCAGGACACATCAAAAAAAGAAAACTACAGATCAATATCCCTCATGAACTTGGATGCAAAAATCCTTAATAAAGCTTTATCAAACTGTTTTCAAAAACTTATCAAGAAGATAATACATCATGATCAAGTGGGCTTCATCCCAGGTATGCAGGGCTGGTTCAACATATGCAAAACAACATAATTCACCACTTAAACAGAATCAAGGACAAAAACAATATGATTATCTCAATTGATGCAGAAAAGGCCTTTGCTAAAATTCACCACCCTTGTATGCTCAAAACTCTAGAGAAAATAGGGATCAAAGAAACTTTTCTGAACTATGTAAAGGCTCTATATGCTAAACCCTCAGCTAGTATAATAATAAATGGAGAAAAGCTGAAAGCATTTCCGCTAAACTAGAGAACAAGACAAGGCTGCCCACTCTCACCACCTTTATTCAATATTGTTCTTGAGACCCTAGAGGGAGCAATAAGGCAAGAGATAGAAATCAAAGGGATAACAACAGGAAGAGAGGAAATCAAACTCTCCCTTTTTGCTGACGATATGATCCTGTATCTGGAAAATCCAAAAAAACTCCACCAGTAAACTGTTTGAACTTATAAACAGATTTAGCAAAGTGGCAGACTACAAGATCAACACCCATAAATCAATAGCTTTCATATACACTAACAATAATAGGACAGATGAAGAAATTAGGAAATCAGTCCCATTAACAATATCCTTGAAAAGAATAAAATACTTGGGAATTAAACTTACAAGGGAAATCAAAGATCTCTACAATGAAAATTATCAGACATTGAAGAATGAAATCCAAGATGACCTGAGAAGGTGGAAAGATGTTCCATGCTCTTGGTTAGGCAGAATTAATATAATAAAAATGGCTACTCTGCCAAAAGCTCTATATAGATTCAATGCAGTCCCCATCAAGATACCCATGTCATTCTTTACAGATATAGACAAAGCAATTCTCAAATTCATTTGGAACAATGAGAAACAGAGAATAGCCAAAACATTACTAAGCAAGAAAGACAAAACAGGTGATTTTGCTATACCAGATCTAAGACTGTACCATAGAGCTGTAGTAACAAAACCAGCATGGTACTGGTATTAAGATAGGAATGAAGACCAATGGAATAGAATAGAACACCCTGAAATAAACCCACAAATTTTTAAGCATCTGATTTTTGACAAAGGGGGACAAAATACTACAGGAGAGACAGCCTCTTCAACAAATGGTGCTGGACAAACTGCACAGACAGACACTTGCAGAAAGCTGAAATTAGACCCTTATCTTTCACTTTGCCTAAGAATCAAATCAAAATGGATCAAGGAGCAAAGAATTAAACCAGCTACTTTGTAACTGATGGAAGACAAATTAGGTCCAACACTTCAGCATTTGGGAATGGCAAAGACTTTCTCAACATGTCTCCTAAAGTGAAGGAAGTAAAGTCAAAAATCAGTGAATGAAATGTCATTAAAATAAAAAGCTTTTGCACTGCCAAGGAAATAATCAAAATTGTCAAGAGGCTTCCTACAGAATGGGAGAAAATCATGGCCTGTGATTCTTCTGACAGGGTTCTCATATCCAGAATCTACAAAATCCTCAAAAATTTCAACCTCAAAAACACAAACAACTCAATCAATAAATGGTTCAAAGAGCTAAATAGTAACTTCTCAACGGAGGACATTGAACAAGCCAAAAAATACATGAGAAAGTGCTCCAAATCACTAATAATCAGAGAAATGCAAATGAAAACTACATTAAGATTTCATTTCATGCCAGTCAGATTGTCAAAAATGAAGAAAATAAACAATAATAGATGCTGGAAAGGTTGTGGAGAGATAGGTACACTAGCACACTGTGGGTGGAATTACAGACTGGTACAGCCCCTCTGTAATGCAGTGTGGAGAATCCTCAAAAAATTAGGGATGAACCCACCATATGATCCTGTTATTCTTCTCCTGGGTATTTTTCCAGGGGATTTAGAATCAGCACATTACAGTGACACAGCAAAATTAATGTTCATAGAAGTCAATTTACAATAGCAAAATTATGGAAATAACCCAGATGCCCCTCACTGGTTGAATGGATCCAAAAACTGTGGTACATATATACCATGGAGTTCTACTCGGTAATTAGAAACAATGATATTGCACCCTTTGAAGGTAAATGGATGGCTATGGAAGAAATTATGCTGAGTGAAATTAGCATAACCCAGAGAACCAAGGGTCGAATGTCTTCACTCATCTGTGGAGGCTGGAGCTAGACCCTGGCCGTGTGAAAAGTGGTCAACTCTCATGTATTAAACCCAGAAAAGGTGTAGTGACACACAACCTAAGGCATTCACAGAGATGTATTGGGAAGGGGGCAGGAGGTATAAGGGTGGGAAATTGGGGGGACTCCGGGGGTAAATCTAATTTTCAGAACATATATGTATATTATGTTTCATTGGAAGCATTTTTGATTGTTTAACAAATAAATTTCTTACTAAAAAAAACCTTTTAAACCACACGTGTGAACCCATAAATAGTAAACTATATATATGTGTGTGTGTGTGTGTGCATATGTATGTACTTATATAATATATATCCATCTGTAAGTTGTTTTTCTCAACATTGTTTTTATGATTATCCACTTTAATATGTGAAACTAGAAATGTTAATTTTAAATAATGTATGTTACTCTGTGATGTAGAAAAGTGTGTTATTTTAATCCATTTTCCTACTAACAAACACTTCAGTTGTTTCTACAGAGAGTTTTTAAATATCACACTCTTTGTTGTATTATCTAGGGTACATATGAATAAAGTTCTGCCATAAACACTCAAAAAAAAGACTATCTTTAATTGTGTTGCCTACAAAGCTTCTATTTAATGTTGTTTTTACAAACTCAGTTTCCTGATTCCAATATATTTAGGAACTTGCCAAATACACAACCACTCTCACTCTTGGGTTTTACAAATATTCCTTTGAAGTCACACAGCTTCTTTTGGCATCAGTGCTTTGTAACTGTTGGTTTCCTCGTTAAATGGGCTCAACCATTATGGAAATTTAGATGGCAAACACAACAGATGAGAAATTCAGAAATCTAAAGTGCCCTAGTACACTGTAGCATGAAAGGGAGGCTCCTATGTCTCCACCAAATAGTGGAGGACCTTTAGGGAGAACTAAACTTTATAACCAACTGCAAAACAACAAACATAAAAGAGAACTAGGATATGTATATTTGAAGGCAATGTCACTCTCACAGACCTTACTCGACTCACTATACAAATGGCAAATTCCTTTTCTTTAGATAAATTGATTTTGATACATATATTCATTGCTTGGCACCAAACGATTCTTAATGAATAGTACCAAAATTTTGCAATACTATATGAGACACTATATAGGTATTTTGGTCCAAAATATTAATTGCAATTCCCAACAACTGGTATTGGATTTGCTATATAAAAGCCCATTGACTTGCAGACTGGATAGAGTTTAATAACCTCAATGAACTAATCCCTGTTTTCAGGATAGTTCCTGATATTACTCAGGGCCCTCTCAGAAAAATAGATTGTAGGTAATTCAAAAAATAGGAAACAAATTAGGAACCATGTTCTGGTTTGAATGTGAGGTGTCCTCCAAAATCTCACCTGAGAAAACCAGGAAGGCTGAGGTGAAATGGTTGGGTTGTAAGAGCCTTAAATCAATCATCATGTTAATCCCTTGATAGGGATTCACAGGTAACTGTACACTGGTAAGGTGTGGATAGAGGAGGTGGGTCATTGGGAGCATACCTTTGGGGTATATATTTCGTATCTGGCGTGGAGTTTCTCTCTCTGCTCCCTGGAGTCACACTCTTCCACCATGAAGTCCTGCCTCACCTGGATCCCCAAGGAATGGAGACAGTCTTCTATGAACTAAGACCTCTGAAACTGTGAGCCCCCAAATAAACTTGTCCTCCTAAAATTATTTTCATCAGGATTTTTAGCCACAAAAAAATTTGACTAAAAGAAACCAAAATTCAAATCACTCAAGAGGATTTCTTTTCTCAAGCTTCTTTACTTCATGCATTACAAGATGTTCAGAAGGTACTGCTATGAGTCAGAGAACAAGAAGGTAGCTAGATATGGCCCAAGGCCTTAGACTTTCTCTACTAAAAGGTTCATAAGATTGGCCAGGAAGTGATTTAAAATTAGAGTCTCTTTAGATATAACATTGGCCCTTTTTTAAAAGTGCTGTTTTAAGAAAGGAATGTTGTACTTGCATATTTTTAATTATTAAATATTACTAAATGATATAAAAGTTAGTATTTTAAAACCACAAAATTAAATAATATATCTAACAACCCCATATCTGGTAGCTTGGAAATGGCATCCATTTCCCGTGGTTTAATTTGGCTATGTTTTCTTAGTTGAGAGCATACTGCAAATTCTCACCATTATTTATCCCCTTAGTATTTAGCAGTGTTGCAATGCTCAGATGAATGAAACCTGGTCTTAAATGCTGCTGTGTAGCAGCCATTCCATCAAAGGACCCAACAAATGATCATCCAACAAAGAGAACAGAAAAATATGATGCTGCTACATGTAGAAACAGCCACTCTTAGAAACTTGACATGCAGTCTTGTTCACATAGGTAGTTAGCTAGAAATGAGCAGGAATCAGAGAAGAGGGAGACAGGGGAGGGGAGTGGCTCTAAAGGGACTCTGACTGTTAATGACCCAGAAGTACCAGTCTTCTTGCATATTCCAAAAAGAGGACTAGTATTCTCTCCCTAGATTTATGGGGACACATAATGTTCCCAAGACCATTCATACACCCACAAGCTGCTCCAAGGGTCAGTTGATCTTTATATGACCTTCTGCTAACAATCCTAGTCCAGAAAGGGAAAAATGACCCAAGTAGGTAGACACATACCTTCGGTTTTCAAACAGCACAGGCTTATGACTTCCTCCAAATGATCAGCAAAATTCTAAAGTTTCACACCACTCCAAGTTCCCACCCCCATCCGAACAAAGCCTACAGTTTCATCACTTTCAGGGATTTCAGTGCCTAGCCAATCTATTCACCCCACTCTCTGGGGCTTATCTCACTTCCCTTTGCCTTTCCCTCACCTTATAATAAACCTGACATAAATACTATTTCTGCCTTGCTGTTCCTCTGTTTCTGCACAGGAGTAATTGCCCTAATTTTAGGCATTATACCAAAAAAAACCAATGACCAATCTACAGTTGACTCTCAACCTCCTTTAACATCTCATCTACTCATACAATAAATGCTTGAAGAGATTGCAGATGCTAACAGTCTACTCTTCTGCTCAGGCTGAGGAACAGCCATAAGTGGATGGGAGACACCAGAACTGAAGCATAATATATTCACACAGCTGACTGTCTGCACCGATTTGACTATTATTCCAAGAAGCTCTTGCATAAAAGATGAAATTGCAAATAATGAAATTCAAACAGTACATTACTCAACTTTTCCTCATTAGAGTAAATACCTCTTTCAGGATAACAAATATATCAAACAAATTCATCAAATCCCTATTTGCTCTTTAAGACTCACTTCAAAATCCTCACTTTACTATACATACCAATTTAAAATAATATTATAATTTTTGCCTAATCCTCTAACCAGACCCTCCATATTGAAAGACCTATTTTGAACTGGATCCCCAAACCTCATAAAAATCTCACCTTTCCTTTCCACCCTTCAAGATACTACTAAACTTGTGTCAAGGTAGGATCTCCCTTAGTCAATAAGCCATAAATAAACTTAGATGTACTTTATCAATAGACTGTTTGGGTGGTATTTTGGCAACCAACATTCAAAGGCACCTTAAAGTTTGGCACATTGCTTCAGTAAAATGGAAGTGTATGACGTTACACCAGGAACAGACTCTGAGCCAAGTCTAGGCATTAGGTTTCTAATGGTCATGAATAAACAAAACAGATATGTAATGATTCAATCTACACTAGATTTGAAAAAATGTTTATTAAAAAGAAAAGAACCCAGTTGGATTAAAACAACATGTTTGACAAGTGGTCCCCATGAATGACGGTGATAGTATAGTAGTAGCAAATTTAGATGCTGATCAACTTATTTCAAAATGAGATGTCAAGTCTCCTTACTCACGAGCCAACTTGTGTAATTATTGCAGGACAGTAAATAGATGAATATATAAACAGCCACAATGATGTTTAAGCCCTACAGATAACATAATTGTGCTTCATAGTCCTAAAGGAGACTGTGTATGAAAATAGACATATTCACTTTTCTTAAGAAGTTGGTACTTACAAAAGTTTTCTGAGAACCTAAGAAGAAATAGGGGCTTTTTGGTTTTTTTTTTTTGGAGTTTTTTTGTTTTGTTTTATTTTGTTCTGTTTTGTTTGATAACTGGTTCAAGAGCTTCCAGTCTTTCTTAGAGAGTAAATTAGTTATCAGTCAGTTCTGGAAAAAAGAAAAGAAGCAAAAAGGATAAGAAAACTAGCAAAAATAAGAGGAAGAAGAGGAAACCATGAGAAATTCTAGGATAGACCAAAGGTGCTTGAGAACTGGATGAGGAAAGGTGATTGCAGTCCAGCAACAGAGTAGTAGCAAGGGCAGATTGGAATTACATCGTGGACAAACTGAACCACGCAGAGGGCCCACATCCTATCCCAAACCCATTCAGCTCTCTGTTAAGGGAGAAAAGTTAGGAATTTTAAATGTTAGGAAATGGAGAGCGAGGACAGCTTAGGCCAGTTAAGAATTTCAGTGAGTCCTTGTGTCTGTACACAATTGATTAAAGCAAGCCCAATTGTTTAATGGTCAGGAAGGACTGTACAGGCAGGTCTGGTAAAGGTCTGATGTAATGGGGGTAAGGTGGATGGCACTCATTGTTCACAGTTTCTTATCAGCCTCAGCTGGCTAGAGCTACAGCAGACAGGGACATCTCCTACACAACTGTTGCATGAAGAGGAAATTTTCTTTCTCCTTCCACCTCTCCTTTCCCTAGCTCAAGAGAATCTTTGCCTGCCCTATGAATACAGAAATTTGAAACCACAGCCTAAGTTGCCAGTGTCAGCAGGAAAAATCAGGGCAGTACAAAAACATTTCAGGGGAGGAAGTTAATGAAAGCAGGGATGGAATTCAACCTCCTCTCCAAATCCCAGAGCTAATGGAGATTGGCTTCTAAGAACATAAGGTACATCTATGATGAGAGGAGCTGCCAGAGGGAGAATCAGCCTCTGAAATAGTCAGCAAGGATTCTTCAGATCCCAGAGCTGTTCATCACAGGGCTCAACACTCCCCTCTTCAAATCCTTCGGGGGTACAGAATGATCTTTGACCCTTCCCCTACTCCAAAAGAACACAAGCTCCAATATCCAGACGGCTGAGGATGTCAATAACTTGAACAACACATACCCACTAAAGTGAAAACATTGAAACAGCTATACAAGAAAAGTAAATATGATAAGCACACTTAAACAGATAAGGTGATAAATAAAAATAAAACATAAATAAGAAGTTTGTGCTTTGTACGTCCCCAGTCTCTCCCCAGTGCTGGTGATGGAACCCAGGGCCTTGTGCATGCTAGGCAAGCACTCTACCGTTAAGCTACACTCCCAGCCCAAGAAGTTGTTTCTTAAAGGAACTGGATCATTCCTTAAAAGTGTATATAAGAAGTTTGCCAAAAATCTAACCAATAGCAGCTCCTTAAACATCAGTGACATATTGAGGACAGTGACAGATTTCAGTTCCATTGTAGTGTTAAGGATAATCTAGTTGTTAGTTTAAAAAACTGTTTTTAAAGAGAGGGACAGTGAGAGAGAGAGAGAGAACCAATTTCATTTAGTCTTTCATATGACCTTTGTTGCCCCAACACTTGGCTGTGTATGTGGTACTAGGGTTCGAACCCAGGTACTCATGCATGGCAGGCAAGCACCATCACTGCCGAGCTACAGCTCCAGCCCCCTAGCTGGAGTTGTTTAAAATTTTTTAAACAACTGAATTGTGAGTCACTGCTAGGATTGACAGATTCTGCTTATACTCTGCTTCCCCATTTCCCATATATTCTAAGGAGGGGAAAAAAAAACAAAGCCCTCCTAACATCTATCTAAAAAGAGAGAGAAGTGAGAGAAAGATTCCAGAATCCAAATTTTTGTTTTCTATATTGAAAGAATATTGATTTTATTATCAAACAAAACTTTATTTTTAGAAAAGAATCAGTCTTTTCCCCTACCTTGGAAATGAAAGAGACCACTTAGTTGTAACAGTTCATTGATCTCAGATTTTATCTAAACCCACAGCCAGGAAAAATCAATGCTAAGTGGGCAATAGGTAATCTTTCCCCATGCCTGTATTTGATTTCTGCAATTACAATTATCCAAACCAAATTTACACATTGTAATACACCAATATAAGGCAGCTTTTGCTTTTTTGTTGTTGTTGCTTGTTTGTTTTGTTTTGTTTTTGAATTGAACTCTCAGTATGTGTTCTACTCTGCATAACCGATCCATAGCAGAACCATGCAACACCTTTATGCATAACTTCCTTGGAAAAACAACTTGAATGACTGTAATTATTATCAATGGAAAATGCCAATAGGATTGTTCAAGTAATCTACAGAGATCCATAACGAACCAAGAGTGTTTTATAAGAAAAACAGTCTCTAATAACTCTGAAATATGATACATATAAAAACCTAATTCTGTTCAGTGTCCTGTCTTTTTGTTTCTGGTCCCATACAAATAATTTAAAAGATGATAAACAAAGCAACATTGGAAACCTAATCTTCCCTTTCCATTCTCCAAACTGGGTCTTTTTCAGAGTTCCCTACCTCAGTGAATGTCATTATATCTCTTCAAGCCTAGAAGTCACTTGTGACACATCTCTACCCCCATACCTAATCCATTCCTAAGTCCAGTGGGTTTGCCTCCTGGATATCACTCAGATTTTTCCGCTACTGTCTCCTATTACCATTTGGAACATTTATCTCTGGACTTGACTACTGCAGAAATCTTGTCTCCTGAGATCCACTGATTCATACGTTAATGTATTCTCCAAACTTCAACCAGACATGGTTAAAAGCTGATATGATCCATATTCCCATATCTTATTGTCAAAAAATAAAACAAAAAGCATTTAAGCTAACTGAATTATATCTAATTGGGAGGCTGAGGCAGGAAGATCAGCAACTTAGCAAGACCCTAAGCAACTTAGTGAGATCCTGTCTCAAAATAAAAAATAAATTAAAAAAGGGGGTTGGGGATGTAGCTTAGTGGTTAAGCACCCCTGAGTTCAATCCCCAGGAAAAAAAAAAAACCTCCAAAAAAAAAAGTCTTAAAAAGTATAAAAATTTCCTTGCTAAACAAGGAAACACCTGCAAGTGAAGAAGTGGACAGTTAATCCACTGGGGCAGCAAGAACTCAAGAGGTAAACACCAAAAGTGCCAAAAGGAAAGAATTCATGGTGTTTGTACTAATTAAGCATTGAAAACCAGTACTCTGTATTGGACAAGATGAGCCCAGTGGTTTTTACAAAGTTGGTTAAAACAAGTGAGTCCTACTGTCCATTGGTGAGGAAACAGTCTTTAGTTAGATCTAGTCAGAGTCTGATATCCTTAGCAGTAGGAGTCATTCAAGTTCATGGTCTCCTGTCAGCTTCTCGTGATGAGAAACATCTGTGAGGAAAGCATTCCTTTTACATTACCTCCTTCATTTCTACTCCCAATAATACAGGTAACCCATTATTCTCTGATCTGATCCTTTTCTCCAGCTCATTCATGGTCCTCTTTAATCCTTGCCTATACTTAACCTCGTTTCTTTTCTAGATCTCTTGAACTATTTCCTCTTGTTCTGGTAAAAACTGTTCCCACCAATGCACTCTCCCTTTAACTTAGCTTACTTGACTTGGCATTCTTGAGATCTCAGCCCAACTATCATTTCTTTCAGGAAGTTTTTCTTGTCCCTTCAGGGCAGGTAAAACTCTCATGACATAGCTACCAACAAAGCCTGTTTCTTTCCTTTGGGACATTTATCTTGGTTTATTTGATTAGCAGGTTTAGTCAGTTAATGCATACTCTTCCTCTTGATTAAAAGCTATCTGACAACATGGATTATATTTCCTTTTGCTCACTACTGTGGCCGCCACTGCCTTCCAATATACCAAACAGAATAGGCACTCAAAAAAATGAATGTATTATTGGATAGAAGAATGGATCTTTCTTTTCTAATGGAAGGTTGGGACTGTAAAGCAGAAGAAAGGAAAATTTTAGCAAAGTTTTATTCTCTTTTTTATAAGATTGAATTATAAAGATATGAATAAATTTGATCTATGGTTTAAATAAAACAAAGGTAACATGAGAGAAGCAATGAGGAGAAGAAAGAAATCAGAGTCTCGGTTATTTAGTTAAAGTTGTCATGAACTTGGGATCTTGGACTGTCCTACCACCTACATTACCTGACGCTGTCATTCTAAGACCATCTTCAGGGTCAGAGTGTTATACTTAAATCTACAGTACCAACTGCAATTCTCAATTTCATTAATTTGTTCAGTTGATTTCACAAGTTAAATGTTAATTAAATGCAGCTATTTCTGTACTTATGCCTTTTGTTTCTAAAGCTTTTGCTGGTTCTTTTAGACATAGAAAGCCCATTCTCTAAAAACAGTTTTATGTAAATATGCTTTCCTAATTTAGTGATTATCTGACGCAAATGGACTTCAGAGAGGAAAAAAAGGATGCTTGTACTTACATATGGCACTAATGGCACTAAAACAATTATGAAATAATTGAAGCTCAGAATTCTGTCAGAGTTTATGAAGCATGTCTTTACAATAAGAATTATAAAATTATATGAGGAAATTAGATCATGTACTTCATTAAGCTATCATCTTCCACTACTTAGAGTCATTATCGCTAAGCACTTTTTAGAAATTATGTTACCATTATACATGACAAGTTTATTTTGACTCCCTTCTAAATGACAGTGAAGGAAGATAGAGGTACCACTAGACAACAGTTTAGAAGCTGGGGACCAGGGACATGGATGATGGTACTGACTTACCAAGCCAGAAAAAGCGTATACTTCAGCCTGGAAGAGGAAGCCATCAAGGAGCAAGTTGGTTCTCACCTACCATTCAGAACCTTTGAGAGCCTCGGGAATTAGATGCACACAGAGCATCAAAATGGCTCAGGATAGGACTGTAGATTAGTGAATTTGTTAACAGAGACTATAAATAGCATTGAGATTCCAAGATCCCCTTCCCTAATCAGAAAGTGAATTCACTTCTCCCACCCTGGCAGAAATTACTCTCAGGGGAGATTAATGGATCATCAGATACTGCTGAGGGCAGAGATGCCATAATTAAAACAGAGAGATTGGCTCAAAGTCTACAGTAAGACCTAAAGCTCCCTTCCCTCGTTTGACTCCAAGAACACTAGCAGCCAATTTTATATCCCTTAAGGCAAGAAACTGGAAGGAGGTGATCAGTCCCCACCACCGCAAAAAAAAAACTACATGTACTGACATTTGAGGATCCCTCAAATAAAGGGTCCCTGCCATCCTACACCAGTCAGTAAACAACAACTTCTAAATTTAGAACAACACAGCATCTCATTCTTAAATGTGTACAACCAACTAGCATTTGCCAAAATTCTATCACTTTCAAAGCCTTCTTGAATATCACTTGAGAATTTTCCTGAGTCATCCCCTTAGTGTGGCATTAACTATTATCATTAATGATGTATTTTCTTGTGTCATTTTTGTATATGTCAACATCTGTTAAAGTGTGCCACATGCACAGCTACCTCCTGAACCTCCACTTAAATAGCCCATATTTTCTTCAAGCTTAACATGTCTAAAACTGAATTCCTTCTGCTTTCCACGCCTGCATTCCATGTCTCATCAAATGGCTCTTCCACCTACTTAATTGCCCTTGTCCCGAATCTTGCCTCTCTTCTGCTTCGTAATTTTTCAAACATTCTTTCATTCTGCTTTTTTTTTTTTTAAAGAGAGAAGGACAGTGAGAGAGAGAGAGAGGGAGAGACACAGAGAATCAATTTTTATTGAGTTTTTCACATGGCTTTCGTTGCTCTGAGACTTAGTTGTGGACGTGGTGCTGAGGTTTGAACCCACGTACTCGCACATGCCTGGCAAACGCCGTATCCACCGAGCCACCGCTCCAGCCCTCAATCTGCTTTTCATATGTACCTCAAATATATCTCTGTCTCCTTATTAAAGCACTTCAGTGGTTTCCCATCCCACTTGAAATGAAATCTGAACTCCTTAAAATGACTGATAATACCTTACACAATCTGGTTTCTGCCAGGTTGAAAGGTTCCACATCCTCTAGAAAGAGCATCTTATAAGACTTCTCTCTACTTAGAATGCTTTTCCTCCCTCTCTTCCTCTAACTCCTACTTATCCCCCTTAGGTCTCAGATAAGATGTCTTCCCTCACCCCAAAGTATATCAGATACCCCCTTATCATCTTGCAAGGCACCCCACAACACCCTATACTTTCCCTTCGCAGCATTAATGTTTTATAGATGACATGCATACTATATGATTATTCATTTGATAGTTGGCTCATCTCCTCATAAATTCTGTGAAAGCAGGACAACTGTTATTTTGCTTACTACTATATCTCCAGCTCAGGACAAAATCTGTTATAGACTCTCAAGTGCTTGTTGAATAAGTGAGTATCTGTCAGATGAATGATGATGCTTAATTTACTTGAAAGTCAATGCCTATTGAGTGCAGGAACATAGACTCTTTAATTCATGGGGGGACAAAGAAAAAAAGACATGGAAAACAAAAGAAGAGATGAAAGATGAACATGAGATCTGCTGTGCCTGAGGAAAGGACAGAGCCACCAAAGTAAATAGGAAATTTAGAAAAAGATGTTTGGATAGGAAAATGATGGATTTGGGTTTAGTTTTATTGAGTTAGAGATGCCAGTTTCATTCGAGTTGAAACTGCAAGTCTGTAATTGATAATATAGGTCTTCAACTTTGATAAGAGTCTGAGATTAGAGATAAAAAGCTATGTTTTCAGTCATTTTGGTGGTGATAGCTCTCTTTTAGATATTTATATTCTCACTGTGTCTTGGTCTTTACTTTTATAAAACTTGCCACATTTATAATGACATATTGGATACTGGTCTTCTCCCATTCAATTGAAAGTTCCAGGAAGACAGGATTGCTCTTTCCTTAGGAAGGGAGACACTTGGCTCCCTACATGAAAGGACTCGGGAACACGGAGGTTAGAAAAGCCAAGTCTCAGGTTGTTGAGTGGAGAACTAACCCCTCTCTCCAAGGGTAGTAACAGCATTCACATTGAGAAATCGGCATTGCGTAGTATCGCAGCTTTGTTCTACTAAAGTGATGAATAAGCTGGTTTGAATCACTCAGTTGGCTAGCAACATACTTATAATTAAATTTATGGTTCCCACTCCATGAAACCATCTCTTGCAACTACAATGTATATTTCTGCTAAATATATACCTGAATCCACCCTAACATAAAAACATATTGTTCCACTGTCTGAAGTATGTTATGGATTTAAGTTTGCCAATTTTGAAAGTACTTTAAAGCTTTTGAGATACAATTAGATATGTACAGGTCCTGAGAGACTTAGATTCTGCAAGTATCCACCCAAATATCTTCTCCTTCTCCCCCTACTTTCTTTCACAGAGATTTATATCCTACTAAGTCTTTACAATTAATTCTTTAGGGTTATGCTATATAGATGCAACTCAAGAACTTTCCCAGTTCTATCAGGAGAAGTAATCTCTATGATTAGCACATCTTCTACCTACGATAATATACAGCACCAAGAGCTTATTTTTAAATGATGAAAACAATCAACATTATCTCCTTTTATTAATCTTTCTGCTCCTTGACTTCAATTAAATTCAGCAAAATGTGTCCTTGAAGCATAAATACACTTAAATATTTCATGAAATGAATTGAGAAGTACTGTTACATCATTCCCTGTGGCTGAAAGACAAATTAATATGGAAGCTATCTTCAAACAAAAATTCAAGATTCCTACCATTAACATTAACCCAGTGCTGATCTACTCTTTATTCTGTTTTACTTTTTGTGAACTGTGCTATATTATGAAAACTAAAAACTGGTGTTGAAAAACTAAATTATATACCTACATTTATATAAATTATATAATTGTTCACATGGTGGATTGTTATAGAATATTAACAATTCATTTGTTATAATAAACTTTTGCAAAGCATTATATAAAACACGCATGGAATTGCTTCTTTTTTAGTTTTTCCCCCACAGTATAAATCATTTTTCTCTTTATAAGATGTCACTATCTCTCCAGCAGGTTAATCCCAGGAGGTTTAGCAACTGCAATTACTACATTTAAATATTCCACATATCTGTCAAGACTTAAAAGAATTCTGTGGTGTCAGTTTAAATATAAATATATATAATTCTAGTTAATCATCACTTAAGACAGTTTTGAAAACCACATTACTTGCTGCTGCAAATGTCAGTGTTACATTGTGTATGTTGTGGAGTTTGCTACACTGCAACTCTCTCTATTTATTTATTGGTTAAAAAAAGTCCATACTGATTTTGCCAGTCATAAGTGTTCTCTTTATACAGAAAATACATAGTTTCTCACTGAGGTAAACTTGTCAAGATCATTTCACCTAATCATTGAATAGAAAAGAACACCAGAAAAATCACTTTGTGCTTTACATAGAGCTCAAAGTGAGGTTGGAAATCTCATATAAATACAGTATTTCAAGAAAATGCTAGCAAAACATATTACAAGCTTTTCATTTGTTTCCTCTGCTTCTAAAGGAAACCTTTATATTTACCAGTGACCACACTAATGGTCAATAGCTTTCATTCTTCTTTTGCTTTTTAATGTAAGTGCAGATTTTGTGTATTTTGTAATCTCATCTTATAAACAACTTCAATGGTCCTGCAATAAAAATCAAGCATTTTGATGGTATAGTATAACTACAGCTACATAATTTTACCCCAGGACAGGTCATAGGGTTGCTATATTTACCTTTAAGTTAGATTTGTTCCTGTGTCTGTGTTTATTTATCCTACTTGAATAGCCCTTACAGTGAAGATAAAAGTGTAATTATTTTTATAACAATGAAAGATTCAGGGTGCCAGAACCTAATATCCTAGTGCCCAGCAACTATAACTAGCACCAGTGAATAGCACTTCAAGGCTTTTAATCTCCATGACAACCTACCTTGCGTTCTTCAATAAAATACCACTTTGCATGCATACAAACATATTCTTTACACAGTCTACTTATTAATAAATATCACCTGCACTGAACATTAAAGAAAAAACAGACTTTCCTTTTATAAAACTCCTATAAAACTAATTAATTGAACTCAGAAGGAACTTAATTTATATCTTTACATCTATAGCACACCTACACAATAAGCCGCCAAGACTTTCTGAAATAGATACCTTCTCCAATTTGAAATGCTATAGATTCACTATCTCAAAACCCTCTTGGGCATTGTACTTTCTTGCAGTGAGTAGGTGATTTCACTCTACACCTAGTTGTCACCAATATTCTGGGGAGGGGGGTGCATGCTGCTGCAGGATGAGGACTTGATGTCTACTCACTCAAGTGTCAAAAGACAACTCCCCAGTTCTCAGCCTAGCCTCACAGAAGTGTTGATTGTTCTGGTTCTTACCTTCTCCCTTGGAACACAACTTTTTGTTTGCTTTTACAATCAAGAATAGCCCAGGAACAACTGGGAGGCAAAAACCCTGGAACTTTCAAAGGTGCTTATTCCTGCCCACCCTACTTAAAAGCACCAAGGTGGAAAAAAAGGATTAGAAGATGGAAGCTGTACCTACAGTGAGACGGCAGCATCTCTGTGGATCTGGTTGATCTCTATTTCATTTTTCAAGGGGAACCGAACTGGTTCATTGCGTAAAAACTTACTTTCTTTTAAAACTGGTCAGTCGAGGGTGGCTTCCATGTATTAAGAAAACAATCACAAGGGGAAAGTGTTGAAAATCAGAAATCCTCACAATGTGCAGACCCTTGAAGGTTCTTACCAAGATAGATCACGGTTTACTTTTTAGATGCTGCTTTACTTTCTGATGAAAGTGTCTCTGGTTCATTTATGATTTTTTTTAAATTCTGTTACCTGCCTAAGAGGCTAAGTGTTATTAGTATACTAATCATATAGGACTCTCAATAGATTTGGAAGGAATATTTTGAACAATCTGTCTAAAGAAAACAACTAAAAGACCATTTTTAAATAAACATAAATCAAAAGATAAATCCAAATTTTCCTGAACTAACATTTTCATCCATGAAAACAATTTCATTGTATGGACACTGAATTATTCTCATTATGCCAATAATTTCAGTAACACTACAATATCAGTTTCCCAAAACTAACATAATGTGGAAGCAAGCCTCTTCCTGTCTAGATCATTTCAAATAGGCCATATCATCATATCCACCAGTCACTCATTTTGCAGTTACCTGAACAGGCTGGCACGTCTCTTCCACTGTCTTCTCTACCACCATGGCAACAGTTTCAGGATGCTGAGGTTCACTCTACTCATTTATCAAACAGGCAGAAAAGAATCAGAAAAAGCAATTGTGCACTTTAACAAATTCTAACAAATATTTTATTAAAATAATTCATTGTTTTCTTTGAATTTGCAAAACAGCCAATTTAAGTAACATTTTTATTGTACAGTATACCCAGTTGTTTTTCCTGAATTGGCTGGTTATTTTGTTATGTAAAAATACTTTCAAGTGTGCTAATTATCATATGACTATGGCAGACAAGGCAACCTGCTTTTCCAGGGTTCTGAATACTCAGGCAGCAAGGTGTACTTTACAAAATATCAAGAATCTAGTGTTGGGATTTGGATAGGCCTCTAACAATGATGTTTTTTATTGTTTTGTTTTGTTTTGTTTTTTGTTTTTTTGTTTTTTAATTTATATGGCAGCCCTCAACTATGCTTTGACCTCTTGGAGAGCCAGCAGTATGTGTCTCCTAATGTTCTTTATTTTAAAGCAGTAACTGCCACATAAAAGGTGTCTCATAAATGTCTGTTTAATTGAACCAAATTGAATTCCTAGTAAAATTACTTTCAAGCATGACATTCTAATCATTAGTTTTAGTGCATATCTTGCTTGGTATTGGGTTAGAAGTCTTGTTCATTTAGAAAATTTAAAAACTGGTCCACTTAAGCAATTTCCAATTGCTTTGATCAGTGCATTAAAACTAAGTATCAACATTTCTATATTTGTGTCTTTAAATGTTGCTACGAATAGTAATAATGCATCAGCAGCAGTAGTTTTATTCCCTGACAATGCCATGGTGAGAAAAGCACTATAGTAAGACCTGGTAACTCTGATTGAAAAGAAAATAGCATTTCCCCCACTTATTTATTTTTTAGGTGAATATAATTCTTAACAAAAATGTGCCCACCAAAATAAGGTTTTATAGGTATAGAAATGTAAAAGAAACCATCAGAATACCATGCAATTTCCCTTCTGCCTTCAGGAAAAATAAAACTACAACCTCCCCAAATCAGTACTACAGTCTCTGAAAAGTCACCAAAGAAAGAAACTTCAGGGGACTGTCACACATTCATATGATTCACAACACTTATGCATAGCCTAAATAGCAAATTCATCTAAAATATATACTTAACATTTCTGGCTTAACCCTCAATATAGCAGTAAGATGTCTTGTTATGTAAGGGATACAATGATTCTCAGGCCCTTTGTGGCCTTGTTTACTGCAAACCAAAGAATTTAGAGCTGCAATTTCTCTTCTACTCCAGAATTCACTCCAGACACCAATTTAATATTTTCATTTTTAGAGAGCTGTTCACCAAGCTCATGCAAGGCTGAGTTTTACCAAAGTGTGAAGCATAAAGGCAGGCCTGCCCCGACTCCTGTGTTTCTGTGGACTTTCTAGTTGACTTTTGTATAGTAAACTGACTACTCTTTCCAATTTTTCTTTCTTTCTTTCTTTCTTTTTTATTAGAAATATATAGAGATACAATTGAGGGGGAAACATTATCAAACCAACAGTAATCAATGTATATATACTTTGTTATCCAGGCATAATGCCAAAACATGGATGACCACCTTGGGTTTCACCTGTTGCAGTTTCCCCCAGAAGAACTCATGCGTTAAATGGGTATCTCGTGGAGGAATGACATTGACTTCTGGGATGGTTCCCCCATAGTCCCACTCTATTCCAATTTTTTTTTTTAAGGGAGAGAGCAGGGGCTAGGGGCTGGAGCAGTTACAGTGCTTGCCTGGCATGCACAAGTACATGGGTTCAAACCCCAGCACCCACGTACACAACTAAGTGTCAGAGCACAAAAGCCATGTGAAAAACTCAATAAAAATTGATTCTCTCTCTTGCTCTCTCCCTCTCTCTCTCCTTCTCTTAAAAAAGGAAAGAAAGAAATGAAAAAGAAAGAAAGATAGAGAAAGAAGGAAAGAAAGAAAGGCAGGCAGAGAGCAAAAGTAGTAGAGAGACAAAATCAGTTTTATTTATTTTTTAATCTGGCCTTTATTTCTCCAACATTTAGTTGTATATGTGGTGCTGGGGTTCCAATCTGAGTCCTCACACATGCCAGGCAAGCACCACAACAGCCAAGCCACTGCTCCAGCCCCTACTCTTTCAAATCTTATAGCGATACTAGTTACCTATGGTATGCAGGTAAGCATACTCTCTAGAACCAAATCCCTAATTTTAGTGTTGCCAATTCCCATGGTGTAAATGCTTCTGCCATGGCTGACATCAGGCTGCCTGTAACATTAGGTCACTAACAGAAAGTTTGGGAAGGTGCACATGTGCTCCCATGAACCTATAAGAGACAATTCCAGCACACTGTAACTGATTGCTGATACTAATGAGCGATTTTTTTTCCTCTCATTATAAAGGTAATTGGCACAGAAAATTGGAAATGACCAAAAGTAAACAAACAAACAAACAAACAGCAACCAAAAAAATGTGGTAAAATAATCTGGAATTCTAAAAGCCAGAAATAGTTAATGTTAATGTGGTACATGGCACTAGAACCTACCACAAGTAACACTTATGTGGAATTCTACAATATCTGGACTTCAATGGTTTTAGACACCATAGAAATTTCAACATATTCTCAAAGTAGAGTCACTGCTAATGAGAAGAAAAAAAATGATTTGGAACTCGAGAGAGAAAGTAAAGAAGTTGACTAAGCAATAGCAGAGGATTTAGCAATGGATCCTTAGTGAAAGATGGAAGCAAATAAATTCAGAAATTAGAATGGTCTTCCTACATTTGTTAGCTCAAGGACATTGAGGATGATTGAGGAGCACGTTCTTTGGCAAGATATCATCAAGTCAAATATCACATGACCTTGTGTTGTTGAAGAGGAGATTTGAAAAATACCAGACAACTAAGATGAGTTAACTAAATAATAATTGCACAAAATTTTCCATCTCAAATATCTATATAACTATGGATATCTGACACCAAAAACATGACCTTAGAAATGGGAGTCAGCAGTTTAAGTCATATCACAAAGGCATTATGCTCAGAAAATGTAAGTTTTCTTATTATGCATATTATCTGCAACAAAGCAAAACAAATTTATAACTACTTTATAAAGGAATACGGAAAGGAGACTTTGAAGAGTAGTAATAAAACATTATTACAAATCTCAAGATATATAAAGTAATATTGATAATTTTCTTATTTATAGTACTGTCTTTATTTTTTAAATAAACTTTGAAAACATTTATAAAGGATTCTATAGTCACCCATAATTGTGGTTCCCTATCCCTGACTCCAAATTATGACAGTTTTCAAAAACTTAAGTTTTATAGTTGAACATTTCTTTTACATATTTGCCTTAAAACATATTTTCTGTGTATGGATACACTTCCATTAGTGAGAAGACTAATTGTGCCACACCTTTCAAGATTTTCACATAGCCTGATCTTAGCCTATCTTTTTAAATAAACTTTCTCATTGAAGTATCATGTGTACAGATAGGTACACAGATTCTAAGTGCCCAGTTCAGTGAATGATAACTAAGTCAACACACCCACATAAACAGCACCTGGATCAACAAATAGAACACTACTCAGCACTTCAAAGGTCCCCTTGTCCCTTATCCAGCAGTTTCTCCTCAACAAAACCACCATCCTAACAACCACCACCAGAGATTAGCTCTGCCTTTTGAATTTCCGGTAAATGGAATCATTCCTTGTGTACTTTCTGTGCCACTGGCTTTGCACGCAATCATATTATTACAATCCATATTGTTGCACAGGAGAGTAAATTGTTCATCTTCATTGTTAAATACTTATTTCCTTAAGCCCTATTTCTATCACTATTTCCCCCCGATATAAAATTGTATGCTTATTGTTTTCCTGGTATATATTCTTTTCCATTTTTTCCTTTCATTTTATTTGTCTTTGTTTTTTAATGTGTATTTCTTAAAGACAGTATACAATTCAGTCTTTCTTTTATTGACCAGTCTGAATATCTACTTTTTAATTGAACTATTTAGCCCAATAGTATATTTAATGGTAGACCTAAATCCAACCAGATTTATCATAATCGTTTATACGTTTGAATTTAGATCTACCATTTGCTATTTGTCTTTCATTTGTCTCATCACTTTTGCTGTTTCTGTTTCTCTGTTCCTGCTGTTCCGCCCCTTTTTGGGGTTAAATATTTTCAATGATTATATTTTAATTCTTCTATCGATTTTTTCACTATACCTTTGTATTTCCTGGGGTTGAACTAGGGATAGGTATCTTTAACTTATCACTATCTATTTAGAGTCAGTATTACCCTATTTCATGTAAAATATAAGAAACAAAATAGTATAGTTGTATTTACCCTCTGTCCTTCATGTTGTTATGCTATCATTGTTGTAAAAGTTCACTAATACAGAAAGCAGTATTATAATTTCTGCTTTTAATAATGTCTCTTAAAGAAATTAAAAGAAAATTGGGGAGAAGGTATATACAGCATTTATCTATCTATCTATCTATCTATCTATGTGCTGCAAATTGAACCCAAGGTCTCACACATGCTAAGCATACATTATACCACTGAGTTATACCCCCCGCCCCAAGGCAATTGTTTATATTTACTCAGATAAACCATTTAGACTTATTATTTCTAACGCTCTTCATTTATTCCTGTACATACAATTTGTAATGGTCTTGGTTCCCATCAACCTAAAGAATTTCCTTCAGCATTTCTTGTAGCTACAAGTTGTTTTGTGTTATTTTGTTTTATTTTGTTTATCTCCAAATGTCATTATTTTACCTTCAGTTTTGATAGATTTTTCTGTGGTTTTAGAATTCTGGCCAATTTTTTTAATTTTCTTTTCAGTGGTTTAAAGATGTTCAGATGAGAGGGCAGGGGAATAAGAATACTTGCTATTATTTCTCTGCACATGTTGTGTTTCTCTGTGGCTGCTTTCAAGGGATTCTCTATGATTTAAGATTTGAACTGTGTTGGGCCTTGGTACAGTTTCCCTTGTACTTATTCTTTTGGGGATTGTTGCTCTTGAAATTGTGAGTTTGTCAACCCAACCAATAAATGGTCCAATGAGCTAAATAGAAACTTCTCAACAGAGGACATTGATCATGCCAACGAATACATGAGAAAGTGCTCTAAATCTCTAGTAATCAGAGAAATGCAAATGAAAACTACATTAAGATATCACCTTACACCAGTCAGAATGGCAAAAATGAAGAAAATAAACAATAATAGATGCTGGAGGGGCTGTGGAGAGATAGGGACACTAACACACTGTTGGTGGAGCTGCAGACTGGTCCAGCCCCTCTGGAATGCAGTGTGGAGAATCCTCAAAAACCTACGGATGAGCCCACCATATGATCCTGCTATTCCTCTCCTGGGTATTTTTCCAGGGGATTTAGAATCAGCACATTACAATGACAGAGCGAAATTGATGTTCATAGCAGCTCAATTTACAATAGCAAAATTATGGAAACAACCCAAATGCCCCTCACTGGATGAATGGATCCAAAAGCTGTGGTACATATATACCATGGAGTTTTACTCAATAATTAGAAACAATGATATTGTAGCCTGTGAAGGTAAATGGATGGCTATGGAAGAAATTATGCTGAGTGAAATAAGCATAACCCAGAGAACCAAGGGTCGAATGTCTTCACTCATCTGTGGAGGCTGGAACTAGACCCTGGCCATTGAGAAAGGAGGTCTATTATCATGTTTTAAATCTGGATAAGGTGTAATGACATAAAACCTAAGGCATTTGTAGAGATGTATTGGGAAGAAGGGGGGAGGGATAAGGGTGGGCAATTGGTGGGGGGGCTCTTGGGGGTAAATCTAATTTTCAGAATTTATATATATTATATTATTTCATTAGAAGCTTCTTTGATTATTCAACAAATAAATTTCTGAATAAAATAAATTTTAAAAAGAAATCATGAGTTTGTGTTTTTCTAAATTTTTTTAAGTTTTTAACTGTTATGTCATTGTGATTCAATGACATTGTGATTCAAAGGCTCTTTCTACTTCCCTTCCCCTTCCCCTTCCTCCTCCCTTTTCCTCCTCCTCCTCTTTTTCTTCCTCCTTCTCCTCTTCCTCCTCCTCTTCTTCTTCTTCTTCTCCTCCTCCTTCTTCCTCCCCTCTTCTTCCTCCTCCTCTTCTTCAACTTCTTTTTCTTCCTCTCCATTCTTTCTCCTAACCTCCAGAAATCCATTTATACATATGCTCAGACCTTGTGTTATTGTCCCATGGGTTTGAGATTTTTCATTTTCCTCCAAGCATTTTCACCTGTGCCCTTCAGATTAATGACTTCTAGATCCATTCTCTCTAATGCTTTTTTTCCTACCACCTCTAGTCTGATTTTAAAATTGTACACTGAATTTTTCATTTTAGTTTACTACATTTTTCACTTCTATAGCTTTTATTTGGTACTTTTCTTAGCTTCTGGCTCTCTGCTAAAATTTCCCATCTATTTATTAAGATTTTCTTTAAGTCTTTGACTATATTATAAATACAAACTTTAAACTATTTAATTGTGACATCTGAATTATTTTGATACTATATTTTTATGTTATTCTTTATTCTTTATATAGAAGCATACATATCCTTTCTATATGAAATACTTATTTTTTGGATATTAGATTTTAATACCTGCTTTTCACATATGGATCAATTTTTCTACATCTTTGTCTGCTAGTATTTTTATTATACACTAGACACTATGAAGGCTGTTTATCCATATGTAACTGTTACCTGCAAGAAGGTTGCTCTGGCTAAGCTGCTCTGCCATTTCTAAAACCTGAATCTAATATATATTTTCACGTTCTGCTGTTTTTGGTAATTTTGTTTTATCTGGCTCATTGCATGGACTTTTGCTATGTGATGTTGCTTGATGTGCTCCAATATGCATGTTCATTACATCTACTAATTATCCAGATTCAGAGTCTTTCATCGTACCATCATATTTCCTATGTCAAGTCCTAGCATTATTGGTTCACTCCATTAGCAGATGAAAAAATCAGTCATTTGATGTTATGAAGCCAGAGTAAGTCTTTTCTTTAATTCAAATTTGGACAATATAATTTAGTTCAAATAAAAGTATGTCTGTGGTCATAGGAACAAAACCATTTTCTTGTTTTTATTATTTTAAAAAGCTTTTCATTCCTTTAATAAAAAAGAAAATTGATTTTCATTTTTCTAGTATATAAATTTAGAAGGAACAGTTGTTATTTACTGTTGTACAGTTACAGTCCTCAACAAATTTTGGCATAAGAGAAATCAATAGTGCTTTTTAATTTTCCATTGGCCACATGAAGTTTCATTCATGGAACATTCAGTTAAAGTTTGTTTGTTCATTTATTTAGCAAATGTTTTGTGTTTCTTACACACAAGGCACTATGAAAAGTGCAGGGGCGCTAGAATAAACAGGATATTGTCCAGATCCTCCAGGATTTACAATCTATAAGCAAAGTTTAAAATGACAACAAATTAAAATGAGTATTGTCAGTAATAAAGAGTAAGAAATGATATATTCATAAGAAGGAAATAACTCTTGGAGAAATCTGGAAAGTATACTTAAACTTCAACTGTTATGCATAATCTTCAACTGTTATGCATATGTCTTTGCCAGAAGCTAGACTCTGAGGAGAAAATATCACAATATATGGGCACTACAAGTACTTTATCATAATAGAATACAGTAAATAAGTGGAAAAATGAAATTATAAAAGTAGGCAAGGGCCAAATCAATAATGGCTTTGGGAATTAAACAGGTATGCAGGTATCTGAATTTTATCCTGTGATGATGAGAAATGGGTGCCATATTTTAAGCAATAAAGTTTTTGAAATATCACTCTAATTGCAGAGTGGAGAATAGATTATATAAGAGTCTGGCAAACTTTGTCTATAACAACAACAACAAAAGAGTACAGTAAATATTTTGGGTTTTGTAGGCCATGCAGTCTATCACAACTACTCAGCTCTGCTATAGAGTCATGAAACAGCTGTAGATAATATGTAAATAAATAGTCATGGCTGAGTTCCAGTAAAACTTTATTTACAGAAAACAGATAGCAGCTGGATTTGGCCCATGAGCCAGTGTTTGCCAGACCCTGGATTCCATTTTTCCAAAGCAAATAGATCAGCTGGAAAGCTACTGCAGTAGTCCAAGTGAGTAATAATAAGAGTTTGAATTAGAACAGTGTACAAGAACATGCAGAGGAGAGAACTCCAGAAACAATTCCATGGAAGGATTTGGAGACCAACTGAATTTTGTGGCCACAGGAAAAATTTAGGATATCACCCAAGTTTATAGTCTGGGTGGCTAAAGAGACCATCTTACCATCAATAAAAATGAAAAAAATAGAGGATCAGAAGGGCAGTCATCCAAAGACTTAATAGTATATATTTTTATTCAGTTGTTACATTAAGTATTTTAAAGCACTAAGTATGCAATGAACCTTTTTAATAGAAATTTTTATCATGTCGAAGGGGAGTGTGTATAACATAAAAACAGACAGGATGAAGCTCGAAAAGAAATAAAGCCTCAGAAAATTAGTTATTAGATTAATGTATCATGGGGCTGGAGTGGTGGCTCAGCAGTTGGAACATTCGTTTGCATACAAGAGGACCTGGGTTCCAAACCCAGCACCACATATACAATTAAGAGTCAGAGAAACAAAGGCCAGATGAAAAAATAATTAAAACTAATTATCTCTTTCTCTCACTCTCTCCCTCTTTTTTTTTTAAGAGAAAAAGAGAGACAGAGATAATCAATTTTATTTAGTTTTTCATCTGGTTTTTGTTGCTCTGACACTTAGTTGTATATGTAGTAAGGGTTCGAACCCAGATCCTCACTCATGCAAGAAAAGCATCGTAATTGCTCAGCCACTGCTCCAGTCCCTCTCCCTCTCTCTCTTAAAAAAAAAAAAAAGGTTCCAAAACATGCAATCTTTAAAAGAAAACATTAATGTATCTTGGTTATGGTGATTATAATTGACTAAATTCAGATTCATTTTATTCATACATCTTATTATTTTGCAAAATTTATTATTATCCTCTCTAGGTCTTCATTTATCCAGAAGAATTAGTTTTGTGTCCCCACCCCGCCGTCTTAAATTGCTTACTCTGCCTCCCTAGTTACTGCTACCTAGAATATAATTGCTCCATTATGTCTTTCTTGAGGTATAAAACCAGGTATGCACACAACTTTCCAGATGTGGATTTGTTGTACTTCTATCAGAAGGTAGTTTTGTGGGGTTTTTTTGTTTTTGTTTTTGTTTTTCCTGTTTCCTAGTCTATGGCAATTATGACCAACATTTTTAGTTTCTTGGGCTCTGAGGGACAATAGATTCTTATGGAAACTCTATCATTATTCACTCCTGAAAAGATGATTTATAATTTATCATTCAACAGATTGTTAGTTTTAAAAATTCTTATTAACTTAGCAGTCTTTATTAATATCTAAGGATATATGCTATACCATTTCTTTAGTTCTTCACTATTTTTGCTTTATTATCTAGAAGAATTTGATGTCATCAATCAATGCCTTAGTCTATTTGGACTGCTATAACAAAATAGCAGAGGTTAGATGACTTATATACAATAGAAATTTAATTCTCACAGTTCTAGAGGGTGCAAGTCTAAGATGAAAAAACTAGCAGATTCAGACTTTGGTAAGGGGCCATTTCCTGGTTCAAAGATGGTGACTTTTCACTGGGTCCTCACATAATAAAGGGACAAGACAGTTTTCTTTGGTCTCTTTTTATTAGAGATCTAATCCTTTTCATGAGCATAGATTCCGTATAATCTGATCACCTCCCAAAAGCCTCACCTCCTAATTCCATCATGTTAGGGTTAGGATTTCAATAGATTAATTTAAGGGGAACATAAGCATTCAAATTATAGCAGTTAACTAAGATGTTTTACTATCCATGTTGTTTCAATTATTATAAAAATATTAAAGAAATCAAGGGCTGGAGCGGTGGCTCAGCGGTTACATTCACCATTCACTCTTGCCTCGCATTCGTGAGTGAGCGAGTTCAAACCCCAGCACCACGTACACAACAACCAAGTCTTGGAGCAACAAAGGCCACATGAAAAACTAAATAAAATTGTTTCTTGCTTTCTCTCTCACTGTCCCTCTCTCTCTCTTTAAAAAAAAAAAAAAAATATATATATATATATATAAAAGAAATCTGCTCCCAAATATAAGGATTAAGCAATAATAGAAAAATACAACTAAAAAGTTGAAGTAAAAAAGAAGGAAAATACCTACCCTATACAACCGCCCAACAAATTAGTCTCGAATTTAGACTTGTGACCTAATGTTATACACACATAGATATGAACACATACTTACATAAATTGATTTGGCTTCTCAAGTACTAAGTAAATAATGTTCCAAAAAGGTATTCCTTGCCTTTTATAAACTATACTTAGGAAATTAGAAAACTAAACTGTACGCTGATTACTAAGAGTCAGTATGCAGTCTTTGAGAAATTACGATTCTGGGAAATGGATGAATAAGAATTTATATGAAACTAACCTGATTTTATTTCTATTCCTTTACTCATATGTACAATTAGTTACTGGTCTGGAAAACATTTAGAAAGGTGCTATAAAACTGAGTGTGGTTTTGGTCTAAGGTATAAAAGGTTGACTTAATCCCACTCCTCCGTCCATGACACTTTATCATCAATGGTTAAGCCTTTTGTCATGTTTATTATTGTTATTTCAACTTATTTTTTTCTCATCCCCATACCTCTCTCCCAATCTTCTCAACATGATAGCACATATTCTTAATGATTTTAATATGTATCTTTTTATTTATTTATGTTCTTACAAAGGATATTATCATTTGCACATAAATAACAAGTAGAACATCCCAAAATGAAAATGAAATGAGCTATTTAATATAGGAACAAGCTTACAGTCTCTAAACCTGTTGATGCAAAAGTTGAATAAACTATTTTTTAGAATAATAACTTTTAAAAATAGCTACCATAGGGACTGGAGAGGTGTCTCAGCAGTAGAGCACTTTCCTGGCATGTGCGAGGACCCAGGTTCAATCCCCAGACTACATACACAACTAAGTGGAGGAAAAACAAAAACCAAATGAAAAAAAAATTACCTCTCTCTCTTATTAAATAAATAAATAAATAAATACTAGATGAAATGAAGATTAAGATAGTCTCTAAATTTTCCCCCTTTTTTGGGGGGGTAACCAGGAATTGAACCCAAGGGTGCTCAACCACTGAGTCACACCCTGAGCCAGTATTTTTTTTTTAAAGAGAAAGGGACAGTGAGAGAAAGAAAGAGAGAGAGAATCAGTTTTATTTAGTTTCTCATGTGACCTTCATTGCTCTGACACTTGGTTGTGTACATGGTACTGGGACTCGAACTTACCTCCTCATGCATGCCAGGCAAGTGATGTAACCACTGAGCCACCACTCCAGCCTCCCATCCCTTTTTTATTATATTTTATTTTGAGACAGGGGTCTCACTAAGCTGCTTAGGGCCTCACTACGTTGCTGAGGCTGGCTTTGAACTTGCAATCCTCTAGCCTCAGCCTCAAGTTGCTGGTATTACAGGTGCATGTCACCATAGCCAGCAGATAGTTTCTAAATTTTTCTAAGAAATTATAACATAAACATGTATCTTTCTAAAGCCTATGTCATATAGCACAATCTTGGGGATCTGCCTTCAGAAATCTGTATGACCACATCCCTTACTCTTTACCTAGGTTACTATGTTTAACAGCTGATTTAAATTCACAGTGGTGAACAGCTAAGGAATATTCTTTGGGGACAATTTTGTTGGGTCATTCTTAAAGAAACAGTAAGTATTCCCACTTGTTAATCAGCTCCAATCAGGAGTCAAAAGGGGAGTCAGTTGTCAGAAACTATTTACAAAGCCTTCTGGTATTTTGACCACTTTCTCTTATTCTCTTGCCTTTCTTTGTTCTGTTTTCTGCAAATTTCTATCTCTTTTTGTTGTTTTTATTATTCTTCTGCCTTATTTGTCCTCCTTTTCAAATTCTACCATTCTTTTCTAATCTTATCCTTGTTGTTCTTATTTGTAGACTTTTTAACTCCCCTCTTTCATTCAAACATGTTTTTTTTTCTTACAATACGATATGCCCCGATCCTAAACCAGTATCACCCCCAAATCACCCATACCCCACTGACTCTTCTGTATTCCCCCCCCATAACACATATATATGTGATTGTTCATTTTCCAGAATGAAATGTTGTGTTAGTATTATTTGGCTTCTAGGAGGAGTAAAGAGTAAGCTATGTTGTTGATTCCCCCCCCCATCCCTCCCTATCATCCCTCCTTCTCCCCTCCCTCCCACACATAAATCACAGTTTTTTAATGTTAACTCTCATCAACCAAAAGGTTTCCCTTATACGGGAGAGGGAGGGATGGAGGAAGGAAAAACCAAAAAGAGAAAGAATTCTTTTGTTTTATTTTTCTTTGTTTTCTTATTTTTTGCCTAATGCATACTAGAGCAACATAATGGGAATGTACAAAAGAATATTCCTTTAACTCATTTTATGAGTAGTTTATCAAGGGTGGATCCAGTTTTATGATACCTAAAATTTATGTAAAGTTCATGTAATCTGGAGGTTTTTAATTAAATTAATATAAAAATTTTTTAAAGAGAAGACAGTGAGAGACAGAGATAGAGAGAATCAATTTTTATTGAGTTTTTCACATGGCTTTCGTTGCTCTGACACTTAGTTGTGTAGGTGGGTGCTGGGGTTTGAACTCATATACTTGAGCATGCTGGGCAAGCACCATAACTGCCAAGCCACTCCTCCAGCCCCAAAGTAATATAAATTTAAGTATGAAAGCAAATATTTATTTTAACAAAAGTATTCAAAACATACTGAAAATTTTTGAAAGATAAAAAACACTTTCAATATCTCAAAAGTCAGGAAAAAAAACCACAATTTTGCAAATTAACTACCTGACATACCTCCATAATACTTTCCTCCTACATTTCTTTGCTTCGTATTCTTTGAATCTTCTCCATATGGCAACAATTTTACAATAGGGATAATTTCTATAGGAATAATGGTAGTACTGCTATAAGTTTGTGCACCACAAACACAGGAACATGAGAGGAATCCAATCTCATGAAGTTTCCTTTTTCTTTTTTCTTCTTTTTTTTTTTAAGAAAGGGGACAGTGAGAGAGAGAAGTAATTTTAATTTCGATTTTCATGTGACTTTCATTGCCCCAACACTTCGTTGTGGACGTAGTGCTGGAGTTTGAACCTGCGCCCTCGCACATGCCAGGCAAGCGCTGTAACCGCTCCAGGCCTTATTTCATGAAATTCTATTAACAAGAGAAATAATTTTAATTTTTTCTACTGTCTTATCAAATTACATGATAGGAATGAAATTCTGTTTTGATTGGAATTGGTGAGGAACTTAATTCCACAGTTTTCCACAGACGATCATTAGTTCCAGACTAGTTCTGTCTTGATGCATTTCCAGTATGTTTCTTCCCCACCACCCACATATTGCTATTAGTAGTTTCATAAGATACATGGAAATGATGATCCTTTGGCCATGAATCTTTGCACTGTAGCATGGGGTGAGTAGCACACAGATAGTAAAAATACTCGTGAAGCCCATTCCTACACAAAGATAGCTAAAAATCATTTAAATGTGCCTAGAAATGGTGTGAACCACATAAATATATGTCGCTAAACCTAAACTCAATAAATTCTCAAGCCCTCTTGCAAATAAAAATACATTGTCTTCCAAATTAGGAGAGGTTTTTGGGTTTTTTTGTCGGTTGTTTGTTTGTTTTGGTTCTGATAGCTGGGATAATTTCTGGTTGTTACACTGTAGGGTATATTTTGCATATCAAATGATAATTATTTTAAGATATTTTATCTTTTGAAAATGACAAAAGTTACAGTGACTCTTAGCAAAAGGCTTTTCTTCCATTCACATCCATGTTTCTTTCTTTTCTCTTTTCTTTTCTTTTTTCTTTTTATTTTTTTTTTTT